>CANPUZ010000206.1:0-77691 GCA_947579665.1 Sympetrum striolatum
CCTATACCGAATTTATACCTATTTATACCGAATTTTTTGCTATTTTGTCGATTTTAAACTGTTTTGACAAATTTTAATTTTTTTGACAATTTTTACGATTTGTCAGCAGTTCCTACGAATTTATTGAGGTTTTTGATGATTTTTATACATTTTCTTGCGATTTTATAGCTATTTGTGACGATTTTCTAGCTATTTTGACGATATTTTTGATTTTTTTTACGAATATTTTGGCTCTTTTTGACGATTTTTTATCATTTGTTTACAATTCCTTGCTGTTTTTGATATTTTTTAGTTGTTTTGATACATTTAAGCTGTTTTGACGATTTTTTAGCTTTTTGTGCGCTTTTTTTATAAGGATTTTTAGCTTAGTTTCGACGATTTTTAGTATTTAATTACGATTTTTTAGCTGTTTTGAAGATGTTTAACTGTTTTTGACGATTTGATAGATGTTTTACGAATTTTGAGCTACTCCTGACGATGTTTTAGCTGTTTGTGACGAATTTTAGCTGTTTTTGACAATTGTTCCGCTGTTTTTAACGAATCGTAGCTGTAAGTGGCGATTTTTACAATGTTTTTATGGATTTATTGTTTTTATTGACGAATTCTTAACATTTTTTCACGATTTTATTGCTATTTCTGATAAATTTTGATCTATTTTGACGGTTATTAGCTATTTTTTACTATTTGTATCATGGAACAACTATTTTTATGTGTTTTTGAAATTTTTAAGCTGTTTCTAAAATTTAAGCTGTTTCGACGATCTTTTTTGCTATTTTCACGATTTTATAGCTGTTTTGACAAATTTTATCGAATATTTTTAACGAATTTTAGCTGTTAATGACGATTTTTAAAATTCATTTTACGATTTTATAGCTATTTTGCACGATTTGTTAGCTGTTCTTACGAATTTATAGCTGTTATTGACAATATATAAATTTCTTGTGAATTTATACCAATTTTATACTTATACTGAATTAATACCTATTTATACTGATTTTTTTGGAATTATGACGATTATTAAATTTTTTTGACAGATTTTAATTTTTTTGACCATTTATTAGCTTTTTTACGATTTGTCAGCAGATCTTACGAATTTATTGATGTTTTTGATGATTTTGTACATTTTTTTGCGAATTTATAGCTATTTGTGACGATTTTGACGATATTTTAAATTTCTTTGACGAATATTTTATCTCTTTTTGACGATTCTTATCATTTGTTTACAAATCCCTACTGTTTTCGATATTTTTTAGTTGTTTTGACAAATTTTAGCTGTTTTGACAATTTTTTAGCTTTTTGTATGTGTTGTTTTTTAAGAATTTTTAGCTTAGTTTTCACGATATTTAGTATTTAATGACGATTTTTTAACTGTTTTGAAGTTGTTTAGCTGTTTTTAACGATTTGATAGCTGTTTTGCGAATTTTGAGCTGTTTCTGACGATGATTTAGCTGTTTGTGACGAATTTTAGCTGTTAGTGACGATTTTTTAAAATTTATTTTACGATTTTATAGCAATTTTGTACGATTTGTTAGCTGTTCTTTCGAATTTATAGATGTTATTGACGCTATATAAATTTTTTCGAAAATATACCTAATTTATACCTATACCGAATTTATACCTATTTATACCGATTTTTTTGCTATCTTGACGATTTTTAAATTTTTTTGACAAATTTTAATGTTTTTGACCATTTTTTAGCTTTTTACGATTTTTCAGCAATTCTTACGAATTTTAGCTGTTTATGACGATTGTTCCGCTTTTTTTAACGAATTGTAGTTTTAGTGGCGATTTTTTAATTGTTTTTACGGATTTATTGCTTTTTTTGACGAATTTTTTACATTTTTTCACGATTTTATTTCTATTTCTGATGAATTTTGATCTATTTTGTCGGTTATTAGCTGTTTTTGACTATTTGTATCATGGAATTACTATTTTTAGTATTTTTGATATTTTTAAGCTGTTTCTAAATTTTTAGCCGTTTTGACGATCTTTTTTGCTATTTTCACGATTTTTTAGCTTTTCTGACAAATTTAATCGAAAATTTTTAACGAATTTTAGATGTTAGTGACGATTTTTAAATTCATATTACGATTTTATAGCTATTTTGTACGATTTGTTAGCTGTTCTTACGAATTTATAGCTGTTATTGACGATATATAATTTTTTAACGAATATATACGTATTTTATACCTAATTTATACCTATATTATACCTATTTTAGACCTATACCGAATTTTTACCTATTATTACCGATTTTTTGGCTATTTTGACGATTTTTAAACTTTTTTGACAAATGATAATTTTTTTGACCATTATTTAGCTTTTTTACGATTTGTCAGCAGTTTTTACGAATTTATTGATGTTTTTGATGATTTTATACATTTTTTTGCGATTTTATAGCTATTTTGACGATTTTTTAAATTTTTTTGACGAATATTTTAGCTCTTTTTGACGATTCTTATCATTTGTTTACAATTCTTTGATTTTTTTGATATTTTTAGTCGCTTTGACTAATTTTATTTTTTTTGACGATTTTTAAGCTTTTTGTACACGTTGTTTTTTAAGGATTTTTAGCTTAGTTTTGACGTTTATTAGTATTTAATTACGATTTTTTAGCTGTTTTGAATATGTTTAGCTTTTTTTGACGATTTGATAGCTGTTTTACGAATTTCGAGCTGTTTCTGATGATGTTTTAGCTGTTTGAGGCGAATTTTAGCTGTTAGTGACGATTTTTTAAAATACATTTTACGATTTTATAGCTATTTTGTACGATTTGTTAGCTGTTCTTACGAATTTATAGATGTTATTGACGATATATAAATTTTTTACGAAAATATACCTATTTTATACCTATACCAAATTTATACCTATTTATACCGTTTTTTTTGCTATCTTGACGATTTTTAAATTTTTTTGACAAATTTTAATGTTTTTGACCATTTTTTAGCTTTTTTACGATTTTTAAGCAATTCTTACGAATTTTAGCTGTTTTTGACGGTTGTTCAGCTTTTTTTAACGAATTGTAGTTTTAGTGGCGATTTTTTAATTGTTTTTACGGATTTATTGCTTTTTAGACGAATTCTTAACATTTTTTCACGATTTTTTGCTATTTCTAATGAATTTTGATCTATTTTGATGGTTATTAGCTGTTCTTGACTATTTGTATCATGGAACAACTATTTTTTGGTGTTTTTGATATTTTTTAGCTGTTTTGACAAATTTTATCGATTATTTTTAACGAAATTTCGCTGTAAGTGACGATTTTTTAAAATTCATTATACGATTTTATAGATATTTTGTACGATTTGTTAGCTTTTCTTACGAATTTATAGCTGTTTTTGATGATGTATAAATGTTTTACGAATTTATACCTGTTTTATACCTATTTTCTACCTATACCGAATTTATACCTATTTATACCGAATTTTTTGCTATTTTGTCGATTTTTAAACTGTTTTGACAAATTTTAATTTTTTTGACAATTTTTACGATTTGTCAGCAGTTCCTACGAATTTATTGAGGTTTTTGATGATTTTATACATTTTTTTGCGATTTTATAGCTATTTGTGACGATTTTTTAGCTATTTTGACGATATTTTTGATTTTTTTTACGAATATTTTGGCTCTTTTTGACGATTTTTATCATTTGTTTACAATTCCTTGCTGTTTTTGATATTTTTTAGTTGTTTTGATACATTTAAGCTGTTTTGACGATTTTATAGCTTTTTGTGCGCTTTTTTTATAAGGATTTTTAGCTTAATTTCGACGATTTTTAGTATTTAATTACGATTTTTTAGCTGTTTTGAAGATGTTTAACTGTTTTTGACGATTTGATAGCTGTTTTACGAATTTTGAGCTACTCCTGACGATGTTTTAGCTGTTTGTGACGAATTTTAGCATTTTTTGACAATTGTTCCGCTGTTTTTAACGAATCGTAGCTGTAAGTGGCGATTTTTACAATGTTTTTATGGATTTATTGTTTTTATTGACGAATTCTTAACATTTTTTCACGATTTTATTGCTATTTCTGATAAATTGTCTATGTCTATGTCTATGTAAGAACCCTGCAAGCCACCTTTCGGTGTATGGCAGGGGGTGCAAGCACCTTGACTCTATTTTCCTAAACGGTTGCTTTCGCGTATACTTCGCGGAAAAAATGAATTTTTGAAACGATTCGTTTTAGCATCTATTTCCCTAATCTTTCGGGCAGTATCAGCACGGCCCATATAACAGGGGGGTCGCATTATATCGGTTACATCATCTGAAAACGTAATTTCTCTGAACTTATTTAATAAATTTATCCTTTGAATTTTTCTTCTATCTTCTAATGATTCCCATCCCGCGTCCTGTAACATCTGAGTGACACTCGCTGTTTTATCGTAGCAATTCTTTACAAATCGTATCGCCTTTCGTTGTACTTTTTCTAAATCCCGAATATGACATTTCTCGGCGGGGTCCCATACACTACATGCATACTCAAGGTGAGGCCTAACTAACGCTAAGTAACATCGCTCGCGAACCTTTTCTTCGCTCCTACCGACTATTCTTTTAACGAAGCCGAGTTTCTTAAGTGCTTTTCCACATATATTTCGGATGTGGGCACTCCATGATAGATTATTCGTGAGAGTTACTCCAAGATACTTTACCGATTCTACTGTCATTAGGTTTACCCCTCGGAGACTATAAGAATAATCATTTATTATAGATTTACTTTCGAAGAAGTTAACTACCGAACACTTTTCTACATTAAGCTCTAATTGCCAATCATCGCACCAATTCATAATTCTGTCTAAGTCGTTCGAAAGGGTTAATCTATCCTCTGAACTAACTATTTCCCTGTAAATGACTGTGTCGTCTGCGAATATCCTAACATTGCTTTCAATGTGATTGCTGAGGTCGTTGATGTATACTAAAAATAACAACGGTCCAATTACACTGCCCTGAGGGACGCCCGAGGTCACCTTAACCAAGTTGGAACTAATACCATCGAGTACTACTCGTTGCTCTCTATCGGTGAGAAAGTCTTTTATCCAGTTAATAACTTGTGCATTGATACCCGCAACTTCTAATTTGTACAGTAATTTATGATGAGGTACCTTATCGAAAGCCTTCCGAAAATCTAAAAATATCGCATCGACTTGCTTATGTTTTTCAGCAGAGTTTAGAACATCGTGTACTAATAAAGCCAGCTGAGACTCGCAAGAACGAGTCTTACGAAAACCGTGTTGATTCCTAATTATGAAATTGGACGTTTCAAGAAAACCCATTAAAGAGCTAGCTATTATATGTTCCATAATTTTACCGCTCAGTGATGTTAAAGATATAGGCCTGTAATTAGCTGGATCGTCCTTAGAGCCACTTTTAAATATTGGCGTGACATTCGCAATTTTCCAATCTTTCGGGACCTTTCCTTCGCTCATACTCTTGTCAAATATAACTTTAAGAAAAGGTGCTACGCTCTCCGCAACTTCCTTGAACACTCGAGCCGGTATGTCTTCAGGACCCGGAGCTTTATTCGGTTTAATCTGTTGCAATAGTTTAATGATGCCGTCTTCTCTGAAGGTGATTTTCGACATTGATTCAGGTTTATCAACATTCGGGAGAGTATTTGATGTATCGTCAGACGTGAAAACGCTTCGAAAAAAATCATTCAAGATATTAGCTTTGCCTTTAGCATCGTTTACTATATTACCGCAAGTATCCTTTAATGAACCAACAGTTTGCTCTTTACCTTGGACCTCACGAACGTACGACCAAAACGCTTTTGGGTCCTCTTCCAAGTGTTCGCATAAAATCTTCTTTTTATATTGACGGAGGGCATCTCGCATAATTCGTTTAGTTTCCGACTTAGCTTCCTTATGTTCGCTCTTTACTTGATCTGTGTTGATACTGTTCGGTTGCCTCGCAGCGGCTTTTAATTTGGAATGCAAACGCCTCTGTTTCTTTAGTGCTCTCCTAGTTTCCTTATTAAACCATCTAGGTTCATTAATTTGATTTGAAAGTTTTGAGGGTACAAATTTATCCATTAGGTCACGCATTGTTCTTACAAAGAGATTCCACGTGTCCTCGGTATTTAAACATATCGCCCGCGTTTTATACTCCAGAAATTCGTACATGAGTTTACTACGAAATCCTTCGAAATCGGCTCGCGGGTAAAGATAAACTCTGCGCTTAGGTTTTCTGTGCTTTACCAAGTTAAGGTCGAAATCTATAATTATGGCTTTGTGATCGGATATTCCATCGCAAACAGATGTGTTAGATACTCGTTCGGGGGTGTTCGTAAGAAAAAGATCTAAAATGGTTAATTCCCTGGTAGGCTTTTTGACTAGCTGGTGTAATGAATTTTTTTGTATTAAGTTTAACAAGGTCCTACAAGAGTCATTGTCCCGAGCTCTTTTCTTGACTACGTGCTTTTGCCAATCGATGTCTGGAAGATTAAAATCTCCTCCAATTATCATTATGCTATTGTTGTTTTTACGCGAGTAAAAATTTATTTCATCGTTTAGGTTACGCAAAACATGACGCGAAGAGTTGGGCGGCCGGTAAAAAGCACATACATGTAGATTGGGTTTATTTGGCTGACTAATGGTACACCATACGCTCTCGATGCAACTGTTAGGATACGTATGTGAACTACTCCGCAAAGAACTTTTAACCGCTATAAATACTCCTCCACCCACTTTATCCTGACGGTCCTTACGATAAATCTTAAAATCTTTAGGAAATACTTCGTAGTCATTAATATCGTCTGTTAGCCAGCTTTCGGTGCCTATAATTATGTCAGAGTCGTTACTTCGGATAAGATGTTCAAGATCGGCTACTTTGTTTTTAATGCTTCTACAATTAATAATGGCAATCGATAGTTCATTTACAATGGGAGAAGCCCGGGAAACGCGTTGTTGCTCATCTTCAACTTGCTCAGTAATTTTTAAGGTATTCGATTGTTTATTAACTTTATTTCCTATATCGGAGCCACTTAAATTAGAAGCATTCCCACAAATTCCCTTTAGCCTAAAAAAAACCTACAATGCTCGTAAATCCTATGAGCCACCCCGCTCGCAGCTTCAGCAGTATAGTGAACACCAGAGCCGTTCAAGGCGAGGGGGTACGACAAGAGGGTCGGCCGAAGGTCCACAAAGTCAACTCCCATGCCCCGACAGAACTCCCACATCCGCGCATTCAGACCATCTATTTTAGTCCGAACGCTTCGGCTGCAGTCACTCCGCGGGACAAGGCTGCAGATGGACAGCCACACATCGATGCCAAGCGACTCCTGCACGCGCTCAACCTCGGAATTCAGGTCCTCAAAAGAACGCAAAATATCCTCGGGAGCGCGGTGACAGGCATCGTTGACTCCAACATGGGCCACCACCCGCAGCCGAGAGCAACCCGTGCCCCTGGCCGCCGCACCTACCGCACCCGTGACTTGGGCCACATGCCCAGAGGGAATACACCAAGATGTAACCCTAATGTCACCTCCCTCCCTCTCCGCCCTTCGCCGCAAAGGGGCCACAATACGCTTAACATTAGAGCTCCCTATCAATACAATCCCCCCACCCCGACTTCCTTTAGGCGCAGCTACTTTGGAGGGAAGAGGGGCAGGCATGGCCTTCCGAACAGGCTCATCGACACTTTCCAGCACCGAGAACTTATTGCGGATAGGGATAGGGTTCGTCGTCACCTCCCCATTGCCCTTGCCAGCCCGCGCTGCTCCTCCACTCCTCGTAGCCACCATCCACTCGGGCTTCAGGGGGAGAACAGAGCCCGAGAGGTTAGGAGTAGGCATCATCGCCTCCGCGACAGACCAACCAGCGTTTACTCTAGGGCGAGCCCCAGTGGTCGACGTGGAGGGAACTGACACAGTTTTGATCTATTTTGACGGTTATTAGCTATTTTTTACTATTTGTATCATGGAACAACTATTTTTATGTGTTTTTGAAATTTTTAAGCTGTTTCTAAAATTTAAGCTGTTTCGACGATCTTTTTTGCTATTTTCACGATTTTATAGCTGTTTTGACAAATTTTATCGAAATTTTTTAACGAATTTTAGCTGTTAATGACGATTTTTAAAATTCATTTTACGATTTTATAGCTATTTTGCACGATTTGTTAGCTGTTCTTACAAATTTATAGCTGTTATTGACAATATATAATTTTTATGTGTTTTTGAAATTTTTAAGCTGTTTCTAAAATTTAAGCTGTTTCGACGATCTTTTTTGCTATTTTCACGATTTTTTAGCTGTTTTGACAAATTTTATCGAAAATTTTTAACGAATTTTAGCTGTTAGTGACGATTTTTAAAATTCATTTTACGATTTTATAGCTATTTTGCACGATTTGTTAGCTGTTCTTACGAATTTATAGCTGTTATTGACAATATATAAATTTCTTGTGAATTTATACCAATTTTATACTTATACTGAATTAATACCTATTTATACTGATTTTTTTGGAATAATGACGATTATTAAATTTTTTTGACATTTTTTAATTTTTTTGACCATTTATTAGCTTTTTTACGATTTGTCAGCAGTTCTTACGAATTTATTGATGTTTTTGATGATTTTATACATTTTTTTGCGATTTTATAGCTATTTGTGACGATTTTGACGATATTTTAAATTTCTTTGACGATTATTTTATCTCTTTTTGACGATTCTCATCATTTGTTTACAAATCCCTACTGTTTTCGATATTTTTTAGTTGTTTTGACAAATTTTAGCTGTTTTGACAATTTTTTAGCTTTTTGTATGTGTTATTTTTTACGAATTTTTAGCTTAGTTTTGACGATATTTAGTATTTAATGACGATTTTTTAGCTGTTTTAAAGATGTTTAGCTGTTTTTAACGATTTGATAGCTGTTTTACGAATTTTGAGCTGTTTCTGACGATGATTTAGCTGTTTGTGACGAATTTTAGCTGTTAGTGACGATTTTTTAAAATTTATTTTACGATTTTATAGCAATTTTGTACGATTTGTTAGCTGTTCTTACGAATTTATAGATGTTATTGACGATATATAAATTTTTTCGAAAATATACCTAATTTATACCTATACCGAATTTATACCTATACCGAATTTATACCTATTTATACCGATTTTTTTGCTATCTTGACGATTTTTAAATTTTTTTGACAAATTTTAATGTTTTTGACCATTTTTTAGCTTTTTACGATTTTGCAGCAATTCTTACGAATTGTAGCTGTTTATGACGATTGTTCCGCTTTTTTTAACGAATTGTAGTTTTAGTGGCGATTTTTTAATTGTTTTTACGGATTTATTGCTTTTTTTGACGAATTTTTTACATTTTTTCACGATTTTATTTCTATTTCTGATGAATTTTGATCTATTTTGTCGGTTATTAGCTGTTTTTGACTATTTGTATCATGGAATTACTATTTTTAGTATTTTTGATATTTTTAAGCTGTTTCTAAATTTTTAGCCGTTTTGACGATCTTTTTTGCTATTTTCACGATTTTTTAGCTTTTCTGACAAATTTAATCGAAAATTTTTAACGAATTTTAGATGTTAGTGACGATTTTTAAATTCATATTACGATTTTATAGCTATTTTGTACGATTTGTTAGCTGTTCTTACGAATTTATAGCTGTTATTGACGATATATAATTTTTTAACGAATATATACGTATTTTATACCTAATTTATACCTATATTATAACTATTTTAGACCTATACCGAATTTTTACCTATTATTACCGATTTTTTGGCTATTTTGACGATTTTTAAACTTTTTTGACAAATGATAATTTTTTTGACCATTATTTAGCTTTTTTACGATTTGTCAGCAGTTTTTACGAATTTATTGATGTTTTTGATGATTTTATACATTTTTTTGCGATTTTATAGCTATTTTGACGATTTTTTAAATTTTTTTGACTAATATTTTAGCTCTTTTTGACGATTCTTATCATTTGTTTACAATTCTTTGATTTTTTTGATATTTTTAGTCGCTTTGACTAATTTTATTTTTTTTGACGATTTTTAAGCTTTTTGTACACGTTGTTTTTTAAGGATTTTTAGCTTAGTTTTGACGTTTATTAGTATTTAATTACGATTTTTTTGCTGTTTTGAATATGTTTAGCTTTTTTTGACGATTTGATAGCTGTTTTACGAATTTTGAGCTGTTTCTGATGATGTTTTAGCTGTTTGAGGCGAATTTTAGCTGTTAGTGACGATTTTTTAAAATACATTTTACGATTTTATAGCTATTTTGTACGATTTGTTAGCTGTTCTTACGAATTTATAGATGTTATTGACGATGTATAAATTTTTTACGAAAATATACCTATTTTATACCTATACCAAATTTATACCTATTTATACCGATTTTTTTGCTATCTTGACGATTTTTAAATTTTTTTGACAAATTTTAATGTTTTTGACCATTTTTTAGCTTTTTTACGATTTTTAAGCAATTCTTACGAATTTTAGCTGTTTTTGACGGTTGTTCAGCTTTTTTTAACGAATTGTAGTTTTAGTGGCGATTTTTTAATTGTTTTTACGGATTTATTGCTTTTTAGACGAATTCTTAACATATTTTCACGATTTTTTGCTATTTCTAATGAATTTTGATCTATTTTGATGGTTATTAGTTGTTCTTGACTATTTGTATCATGGAACAACTATTTTTTGGTGTTTTTGATATTTTTTAGCTGTTTTGACAAATTTTATCGATTATTTTTAACGAAATTTCGCTGTAAGTGACGATTTTTTAAAAATTCATTGTATGATTTTATAGATATTTTGTACGATTTGTTAGCTTTTCTTACGAATTTATAGCTGTTTTTGATGATGTATAAATGTTTTACGAATTTATACCTATTTTATACCTATTTTCTACCTATACCGAATTTATACCTATTTATACCGAATGTTTTGCTATTTTGTCGATTTTTAAACTGTTTTGACAAATTTTAATTTTTTTGACAATTTTTACGATTTGTCAGCAGTTCCTACGAATTTATTGAGGTTTTTGATGATTTTATACATTTTTTTGCGATTTTATAGCTATTTGTGACGATTTTTTAGCTATTTTGACGATATTTTTGATTTTTTTTACGAATATTTTGGCTCTTTTTGACGATTTTTATCATTTGTTTACAATTCCTTGCTGTTTTAAATATTTTTTAGTTGTTTTGATACATTTAAGCTGTTTTGACGATTTTTTAGCTTTTTGTGCGCTTTTTTTATAAGGATTTTTAGCTTAGTTTTGACGATTTTTAGTATTTAATTACGATTTTTTAGCTGTTTTGAAGATGTTTAACTGTTTTTGACGATTTGATAGCTGTTTTACGAATTTTGAGCTACTCCTGACGATGTTTTAGCTGTTTGTGACGAATTTTATCTGTTTTTGACAATTGTTCCGCTGTTTTTAACGAATCGTAGCTGTAAGTGGCGATTTTTACAATGTTTTTATGGATTTATTGTTTTTTTGACGAATTCTTAACATTTTTTCACGATTTTATTGCTATTTCTGATAAATTTTGATCTATTTTGACGGTTATTAGCTATTTTTTACTATATGTATCATGGAACAACTATTTTTGTGTTTTTGAAATTTTTAAGCTGTTTCTAAAATTTAAGCTGTTTCGACGATCTTTTTTGCTATTTTCACGATTTTTTAGCTGTTTTGACAAATTTTATCGAAAATTTTTAACGAATTTTAGCTGTTAGTGACGATTTTTAAAATTCATTTTACGATTTTATAGCTATTTTGCACGATTTGTTAGCTGCTCTTACGAATTAATAGCTGTTATTGACAATATATAAATTTCTTGTGAATTTATAACAATTTTATACTTATACTGAATTAATACCTATTTATACTGATTTTTTTGGAATAATGACGATTATTAAATTTTTTTGACAGATTTTAATTTTTTTGACCATTTATTAGCTTTTTTACGATTTGTCAGCAGTTCTTACGAATTTATTGATGTTTTTGATTATTTTATACATTTTTTTGCGATTTTATAGCTATTTGTGACGATTTTGACGATATTTTAAATTTCTTTGACGAATATTTTATCTCTTTTTGACGATTCTTATCATTTGTTTACAAATCCCTACTGTTTTCGATATTTTTTAGTTGTTTTGACAAATTTTAGCTGTTTTGACAATTTTTTAGCTTTTTGTATGTGTTGTTTTTTAAGAATTTTTAGCTTAGTTTTGACGATATTTAGTATTTAATGACGATTTTTTAACTGTTTTGAAGATGTTTAGCTGTTTTTAACGATTTGATAGCTGTTTTACGAATTTTGAGCTGTTTCTGACGATGATTTAGCTGTTTGTGACGAATTTTAGCTGTTAGTGACGATTTTTTAAAATTTATTTTACGATTTTATAGCAATTTTGTACGATTTGTTAGCTGTTCTTACGAATTTATAGATGTTATTGACGATATATAAATTTTTTCGAAAATATACCTAATTTATACCTATACCGAATTTATACCTATTTATACCGATTTTTTTGCTATCTTGACGATTTTTAAATTTTTTTGACAAATTTTAATGTTTTTGACCATTTTTTAGCTTTTTACGATTTTTCAGCAATTCTTACGAATTTTAGCTGTTTATGACGATTGTTCCGCTTTTTTTAACGAATTGTAGTTTTAGTGGCGATTTTTTAATTGTTTTTACGGATTTATTGGTTTTTTTGAAGAATTTTTTACATTTTTTCACGATTTTATTTCTATTTCTGATGAATTTTGATCTATTTTGTCGGTTATTAGCTGTTTTTGACTATTTGTATCATGGAATTACTATTTTTAGTATTTTTGATATTTTTAAGCTGTTTCTAAATTTTTAGCCGTTTTGACGATCTTTTTTGCTATTTTCACGATTTTTTAGCTTTTCTGACAAATTTAATCGAAAATGTTTAACGAATTTTAGATGTTAGTGACGATTTTTAAATTCATATTACGATTTTATAGCTATTTTGTACGATTTGTTAGCGGTTCTTACGAATTTATAGCTGTTATTGACGATATATAATTTTTTAACGAATATATACGTATTTTATACCTAATTTATACCTATATTATACCTATTTTAGACCTATACCGAATTTTTACCTATTATTACCGATTTTTTGGCTATTTTGACGATTTTTAAACTTTTTTGACAAATGATAATTTTTTTGACCATTATATAGCTTTTTACGATTTGTCAGCAGTTTTTACGAATTTATTGATGTTTTTGATGATTTTATACATTTTTTTGCGATTTTATAGCTATTTTGACGATTTTTTAAATTTTTTTGACGAATATTTTAGCTCTTTTTGACGATTCTTATCATTTGTTTACAATTCTTTGATTTTTTTGATATTTTTAGTCGCTTTGACTAATTTTATTTTTTTTGACGATTTTTAAGCTTTTTGTACACGTTGTTTTTTAAGGATTTTTAGCTTAGTTTTGACGTTTATTAGTATTTAATTAAGATTTTTTAGCTGTTTTGAATATGTTTAGCTTTTTTGACGATTTGATAGCTGTTTTACGAATTTCGAGCTGTTTCTGATGATGTTTTAGCTGTTTGAGGCGAATTTTAGCTGTTAGTGACGATTTTTTAAAATACATTTTACGATTTTATAGCTATTTTGTACGATTTGTTAGCTGTTCTTACGAATTTATAGATGTTTTTGACGATATATAAATTTTTTACGAAAATATACCTATTTTATACCTATACCAAATTTATA
The DNA here is from genome assembly GCA_947579665.1 of Sympetrum striolatum. Lineage (NCBI taxonomy): Eukaryota > Metazoa > Arthropoda > Insecta > Odonata > Libellulidae > Sympetrum > Sympetrum striolatum. The sequence goes on from CANPUZ010000206.1 coordinate 13,721, forward strand.
CCTATTTATACCGATTTTTTTGCTATCTTGACGATTTTTAAATTTTTTTGACAAATTTTAATGTTTTTGACCATTTTTTAGCTTTTTTACGATTTTTAAGCAATTCTTACGAATTTTAGCTGTTTTTGACGGTTGTTCAGCTTTTTTTAACGAATTGTAGTTTTAGTGGCGATTTTTTAATTGTTTTTACGGATTTATTGCTTTTTAGACGAATTCTTAACATTTTTTCACGATTTTTTGCTATTTCTAATGAATTTTGATCTATTTTGATGGTTATTAGCTGTTCTTGACTATTTGTATCATGGAACAACTATTTTTTGGTGTTTTTGATATTTTTTAGCTGTTTTGACAAATTTTATCGATTATTTTTAACGAAATTTCGCTGTAAGTGACGATTTTTTAAAATTCATTATACGATTTTATAGATATTTTGTACGATTTGTTAGCTTTTCTTACGAATTTATAGCTGTTTTTGATGATGTATAAATGTTTTACGAATTTATACCTATTTTATACCTATTTTCTACCTATACCGAATTTATACCTATTTATACCGAATATTTTGCTATTTTGACGATTTTTAAACTGTTTTGACAAATTTTAATTTTTTTGACAATTTTTACGATTTGTAAGCAGTTCCTACGAATTTATTGAGGTTTTTGATTATTTTATACATTTTTTTGCGATTTTATAGCTATTTGTGACGATTTTTTAGCTATTTTGACGATATTTTTGATTTTTTTACGAATATTTTGGCTCTTTTTGACGATTTTTATCATTTGTTTACAATTCCTTGCTGTTTTTGATATTTTTTAGTTGTTTTGATACATTTAAGCTGTTTTGATGATTTTTTAGCTTTTTGTGCGCTTTTTTTATAAGGATTTTTAGCTTAGTTTCGACGATTTTTAGTATTTAATTACGATTTTTTAGCTGTTTTGAAGATGTTTAACTGTTTTTGACGATTTGATAGCTGTTTTACGAATTTTGAGCTACTCCTGACGATGTTTTAGCTGTTTGTGACGAATTTTAGCTGTTTTTGACAATTGTTCCGCTGTTTTTAACGAATCGTAGCTGTAAGTGGCGATTTTTACAATGTTTTTATGGATTTATTGTTTTTATTGACGAATTCTTAACATTTTTTCACGATTTTATTGCTATTTCTGATAAATTTTGATCTATTTTGACGGTTATTAGCTATTTTTTACTATTTGTATCATGGAACAACTATTTTTGTGTTTTTGAAATTTTTAAGCTGTTTCTAAAATTTAAGCTGTTTCGACGATCTTTTTTGATATTTCACGATTTTTTAGCTGTTTTGACAAATTTTATCGAAAAGTTTTAACGAATATTAGCTGTTAGTGACGATTTTTAAAATTCATTTTACGATTTTATAGCTATTTTGCACGATTTGTTAGCTGTTCTTACGAATTTATAGCTGTTATTGACAATATATAAATTTCTTGTGAATTTATACCAATTTTATACTTATACTGAATTAATACCTATTTATACTGATTTTTTTGGAATAATGACGATTATTAAATTTTTTTGACAGATTTTAATTTTTCTGACCATTTATTAGCTTTTTTACGATTTGTCAGCAGTTCTTACGAATTTATTGATGTTTTTGATTATTTTATACATTTTTTTTGCGATTTTATAGCTATTTGTGACGATTTTGACGATATTTTAAATTTCTTTGACGAATATTTTATCTCTTTTTGACGATTCTTATCATTTGTTTACAAATCCCTACTGTTTTCGATATTTTTTAGTTGTTTTGACAAATTTTAGCTGTTTTGACAATTTTTTAGCTTTTTGTATGTGTTGTTTTTTAAGAATTTTTAGCTTAGTTTTGACGATATTTAGTATTTAATGACGATTTTTTAGCTGTTTTGAAGATGTTTAGCTGTTTTTAACGATTTGATAGCTGTTTTACGAATTTTGAGCTGTTTCTGACGATGATTTAGCTGTTTGTGACGAATTTTAGCTGTTAGTGACGATTTTTAAAATTTATTTTACTATTTTATAGCAATTTTGTACGATTTGTTAGCTGTTCTTACGAATTTATAGATGTTATTGACGATATATAAATTTTTTCGAAAATATACCTAATTTATACCTGTACCGAATTTATACCTATTTATACCGATTTTTTTGCTATCTTGAGGTTTTTTAAATTTATTTGACAAATTTTAATTTTTTTGACCATTTTTTAGCTTTTTACGATTTTTCAGCAATTCTTACGAATTTTAGCTGTTTATGACGATTGTTCCGCTTTTTTTAACGAATTGTAGTTTTAGTGGCGATTTTTTAATGGTTTTTACGGATTTATTGCTTTTTTGACGAATTTTTAAAATTGTTTTACGATTTTATCTATTTCTGATGAATTTTGATCTATTTTGATGGTTATTAGCAGTTGTTGACTATTTTTATCATGGAACTACTATTTTTTGTTTTTTTTTTATATATTTTAGCTGTTTCTAAAATTTCAGTTGTTTTGACGGTCTTTTATGCAATTTTCACGATTTTTTAGCTGTTTTGACAAATTTTATCGAATATTTTTAACGAAATTTCGCTGTTAGTGACGATTTTTTAAAATTTATTATACGATTTTATAGATATTTTTTACGATTTGTTAGCGTTTCTTACGAATTTATAGCTGTTATTGATGATGTATAAATTTTTTACCAATTTATACCTATTTTATATCCCTTTTTTCTACCTATACCGAATTTATACCTATTTATACCGATTTTTTGCTATTTTTACGATTTTTAAACTGTTTTGACAAATTTTAATTTTTTTGACAATTTTTTCGATTTGTCAGCAGTTCCTACGAATTTATTGATGTTTTTGATGATTTTATACATTTTTTGCGATTTTATAGTAATTTGTGACGATTTTTTAGCTATTTTGACGATATGCTAGATTTTTTTTACGAATATTTTAGCTCTTTTTGACGATTCTTATCATTTGTTCACAATTATTTGCTGTTTTTGATATTTTTTAGTTGTTTTGATACATTTAAGCTGTTTTGACGATTTTTTTTCCTTTTTGTACGCTTTTTTTAAAAGGATTTTTAGCTTAGTTTTGACGATTTTTAGTATTTAATTACGATTTTTTAGCTGTTTTGAAGATGTTTAACTGTTTCTGACATTTGATAGCTGTTTCACGAATTTTGAGCTGTTTCTGACGATGTTCTAGCTAATTGTGACGAATTTTAGCTATTTCTGACGATTATTCCGCTGTTTTTAACGAATTGTAGCTGTCAGTGGCGATTTTTTAATTGTTTTTACGGATTTATTGCTTTTGTTGACGAATTTTTTACATTTTTTCACGATTTTATTTCAATTTCTGATGAATTTTGATCTATTTTGTCGGTTATTAGCCTTTTTTTGACTATTTGTATCATGGAATTACTATTTTTTGGTATTTTTGATATTTTTAAGCTGTTTCTAAATTTTTAGCCCTTTTTGACGATCTTTTTTGCTATTTTCACGATTTTTTAGCTTTTCTGTCAAATTTAATCGAAAATTTTTAACGAATTTTAGCTGTTAGTGACGATTTTTAAATTCATATTACGATTTTATAGTTATTTTGTACGATTTGTTAGCTGTTCTTACGAATTTTGAGCTGTTTCTGACGATGATTTAGCTGTTTGTGACGAATTTTAGCTGTTAGTGACGATTTTTTAAAATTTATTTTACGATTTTATAGTTTTTTTGTCGATTTGTTAGCTGTTCTTACGAATTTATAGATGTTATTGACGATATATAAATTTTTTCGAAAATATACCTAATTTATACCTATACCGAATTTATACCTATTTATACCGATTTTTTGCTACCTTGACGATTTTTAAATTTTTTTGACATATTTTAATGTTTTTGACCATTTTTTAGCTTTTTACGATTTTTCAGCAATTCTTACGAATTTTAGCTGTTTATGACGATTGTTCCGCTTTTTTTAACGAATTGTAGTTTTAGTGGCGATTTTTTAATGGTTTTTACGGATTTATTGCTTTTTTGACGAATTTTTAAAATTTTTTACGATTTTTTGCTATTTCTGATGAATTTTGATCTATTTTGATGGTTGTTAGCTGTTGTTGACTATTTTTATCATGGAACTACTATTTTTTGTTTTTTTTATATATTTTAGCTGTTTCTAAAATTTCAGCTGTTTTGACGGTCTTTTTTGCAATTTTCACGATTTTTTAGCTGTTTTGACAAATTTTATCGAATATTTTTAACGAAATTTCGCTGTTAGTGACGATTTTTTAAAATTTATTATACGATTTTATAGATATTATTTACGATATGTTAGCTTTTCTTACGAATTTATAGCTGTTATTGATGATGTATAAATTTTTTACCAATTTATACCTATTTTATATCCCTTTTTTCTACCTATACCGAATTTATACCTATTTATACCGATTTTTTTGCTATTTTTACGATTTTTAAACTGTTTTGACAAATTTTAATTTTTTTGACAATTTTTTTGATTTGTCAGCAGTTCCTACGAATTTATTGATATTTTTGATGATTTTATACATTTTTTGCGATTTTATAGCTATTTGTGACGATTTTTTAGCTATTTTGACGATATTTCAGATTTTTTTACGAATATTTTAGCTCTTTTTGACGATTCTTATCATTTGTTCACAATTATTTGCTGTTTTTGATATTTTTTAGTTGTTTTGATACATTTAAGCTGTTTTGACGATTTTTTTTCCTTTTTGTACGCTTTTTTTAAAAGGATTTTTAGCTTAGTTTTGACGATTTTTAGTATTTAATTACGATTTTTTAGCTGTTTTGAAGATGTTTAACTGTTTCTGACATTTGATAGCTGTTTCACGAATTTTGAGCTGTTTCTGACGATGTTTTAGCTAATTGTGACGAATTTTAGCTATTTCTGACGATTATTCCGCTGTTTTTAACGAATTGTAGCTGTCAGTGGCGATTTTTTAATTGTTTTTACGGATTTATTGCTTTTGTTGACGAATTTTTTACATTTTTTCACGATTTTATTTCAATTTCTGATGAATTTTGATCTATTTTGTCGGTTATTAGCCTTTTTTTGACTATTTGTATCCCGGAATTACTATTTTTTGGTATTTTTGATATTTTTAAGCTGTTTCTAAATTTTTAGCACTTTTTGACGATCTTTTTTGCTATTTTCACGATTTTTTAGCTTTTCTGACAAATTTAATCGAAAATTTTTAACGAATTTTAGCTGTTAGTGACGATTTTTAAATTCATATTACGATTTTATAGTTATTTTGTACGATTTGTTAGCTGTTCTTACTAATTTTGAGCTGTTTCTGACGATGATTTAGCTGTTTGTGACGAATTTTAGCTGTTAGTGACGATTTTTTAAAATTAATTTTTCGATTTTATAGTTCTTTTGTCGATTTGTTAGCTGTTCTTACGAATTTATAGATGTTATTGACGATATATAAATTTTTTCGAAAATATACCTAATTTATACCTATACCGAATTTATACCTATTTATACCGATTTTTTTGCTATTATGACGATTTTTAAAGTTTTTTGGACAAATTTAAATGTTTTTTACTATTTTTTAGCTTTTTTACGATTTGTCAGCAATTCTTACGAATTTTAGCTGTTTTTGACGATTGTTCCGCTGTTTTTTAACGAATTGTAGCTGTAAGAGGCGATTTTTACAATGTTTTTATGGATTAATTCTTTTTATTGACGAATTCTTAACATTTTTTCACGATTTTATTGCTATTTCTGATAAATTTTGATCTATTTTGACGGTTATTAACTATTTTTTACTATTTGTATCATGGAACAATTATTTTTTGGTGTTTTTGAAATTTTTAAGCTGTTTCTAAAATTTAAGCTGTTTCGACGATCTTTTTTGCTATTTTCACGATTTTTTAGCTGTTTTGACAAATTTTATCAAAAATCATTAACGAATTTTAGCTGTTAGTGACGATTTTTAAAATTCATTTAACGATTTTATAGCTATTTTGCACGATTTGTTAGCTGTTCTTACGAATGTATAGCTGTTATTGACAATATATAAATTTCTTGTGAATTTATACCAATTTTATACTTATACTGAATTAATACCTATTTATACTGATTTTTTTGGAATTATGACGATTATTAAACTTTTTTTGACAGATTTTAATTTTTTTGACCATTTATTTGCCTTTTTACGATTTGTCAGCAGTTCTTACGAATTTATTGATGTTTTTGATGATTTTATACTTTTTTTTTGCGATTTTATAGCTATTTGTGACGATTTTTTTAGCTTTTTTGACGATTTTTTGGATTTTTTTGACGAATATTTTACCTCTTTTAGACGATTCTTATCATTTGTTTACAATTCTTTGCTGTTTTTGATATTTTTAGTTGTTTTGACAAATTTTAGCTTTTCTGACGATGTTTTAGCTGTTTGTGACGAATTTTAGCTGTTTTTGACGATTTTTCCGCTGTTATTAACGAATTGTAGCTGTTAGTGGCGTTTTTGAATTTTGAGCTGTTTCTGACGATATTTAGCTTTTTTGGACGAATATTAGCTGTTTATCACGATTGTTCCGCTGTTTTTAAGGAATTCTAGCATTAGTAGCGTTTTTTTAATTGTATTTACGGATATTTTGCTTATTTTGACGAATGTTTAACATTTTTTCACGATGCTATTGCTATTTCTGATGAATTTTGATCTATTTTGACGGTTATTAGCTGTTTTTGACTATTTGTATCATGGAAAAACTATTTTCTGGTGTTTTTGATATTTTTTAGCTGTTTCTAAAATTTCAGCTGTTCTGACGGTCTCTTTTTGCTATTTTCACGATTTTTTAGCTGTTTTGACAAATTTTATCGAAAATTTTTACGAAATTTTGCTGTTAGTGACGATTTTTAAAAATTCATTATACGATTTTATTGATATTTTGTACGATTTGTTAGCTTTTCTTATGAATTTATAGCTGTTATTGATGATGTAAAAATTTTTTACTAATTTATACCTATTTTATACCTATTTTCTACCTATACCGAATTTATACCTATATATACCGATTTTTTTGCTATTTTGACGATTTTTAAACTGTTTTGACAAATTTTAATTTTTTGACAATTTTTACGATTTGTCAGCAGTTCCTACGAATTTATTGATTCTTTTGATGATTTTATACATTTTTTGCGATTTTATAGCTATTTGTGACGATTTTTTAGCTATTCAAAAAGTCAACAACAGCTAATAACCATCAAAATAGATCAAAATTCATTAGAAATAGCAAAAAATCGTGAAAAAATGTTAAAAATTCGTCAAAAAAGCAATAAATCCGTAAAAACAATTAAAAAATCGCCGCTAACAGCTACAATTCGTTAAAAAAAGCTGAACAATCGTCAAAAACAGCTAAAATTCGTAAGAATTGCTGAAAAATCGTAAAAAAGCTAAAAAATGGTCAAAAACATTAAAATTTGTCAAAAAAATTTAAAAATCGTCAAGATAGCAAAAAAATCGGTATAAATATGTATAAATTTGGTATAGGTATAAAATAGGTATATTTTCGTAAAAAAGTTATATATCGTCAATAACATCTATAAATTCGTAAGAATAGCAAACAAATCGTACAACATAGCTATAAAATCGTAAAATGAATTTTAAAAAATCGTCAAAAACAGCTAATATTCGTCACAATTAGCTAAAACATCGTCAGAAAAAGCTCAAAATTCTTAAAACAGCTATCAAATCGTTAAAAACAGCTAAACATCTTCAAAACAGCTAAAAAATCGTAATTATATACTAAATATCGTCAAAACTAAGCTAAAAATTCTTAAAAAACAACACATACAAAAAGCTAAAAAATTGTCAAAACAGCTAAAATTTGTCAAAACAACTAAAAAATATCGAAAACAGTAGGGATTTGTAAACAAATGATAAGAATCGTCAAAAGAGATAAAATGTTCGTGAAAGAAATTTAAAATATCGTCAAAATAGCTAAAAAATCGTCACAAATAGCTATAAAATCGCAAAAAAATGTATAAAAACATCAATAAATTCGTAAGAACTGCTGACAAATCGTAAAAATGCTATATAATGGTCAAAAAAATTAAAATTTGTGAAAAAAGTTTAAAAATCGTCAAAATAGCAAAAAAATCGGTATAAATTGTTATAAATTCGGTTTAGGTATAAAATAAGTATAAAATAGGTATAAATTCGTAAAAAATTTATATATCGTCAATAACAGCATTTCGTAAGAACAGCTAAATAATAGTACTTCATAGCTATAAAATCGTAATATAAATTTTAAAAATCGTCACAAACAGCTAAAATTCGTTAAAAATTTTCAATAAAATTTGTCAAAACAGCTAAAAAATCGTGAAAATAGCAAAAATGGTCGTCAAAACAGCTTAAATTTTAGAAACAGCTAATAAATATCATAAACACCATAAAATAGTAATTCCATGATACAAATAGTCAAAAACAGCTTATAACCGTCAAAATAGATTAAAATTCATAAAAATAGCAATAAATTCAATACTAAGAAGTATATTAAAAGATGAACGAAAACTTCTTTTTCTCCTGAAAAGTTCAAAATAATTATCAATTACTAAGTATTTTAGCGAAAGTTTTCTTTTTTTACGCTATTTAGCCTTTTTTCGAGTTATTTGTAGCCCGTTTTTACTCGATTTCAGGAATTTAACGAGAAGAATTAAAATAATGACCGAAAACGTCTTTTTTTCCGGAAAACCTCGAAAAAATCATCAATAACTAAGTATTTTAGAGAAAGTTTTCTTTTTTTTTGGTAATATTTTTTTTTTGAGTACTTCTTAGTTCATATTTACTCAATTTTAGGAACTCAACGAGAAGTATTAAAATGATGAACAAAAACGTCTTTTTCTCCGAGAAAGATCGAAATATTCCTCAGTAACCCTGAATTTTAACGAATTTTTCAGTTTTTTGGCGCTAATATTCCTTCTTTCTCGTAATTCTTAGCCCGTTTCACTCTATTTGAGAAATTCAACGAGATGTATTCAATTGATGAAGGAAAATTTCTTTTTTTCCGGAAAAGCTCGAAAATATCATCAATAAACAAAGTATTTATGACAAATTTTTCATTTTTTTGGCGCTATTTTGCTTTATTTTCGAATAATTCGTAACTGTTTTCACTCGGTTTGAGGAATTTAACGGGAAGAATTAAATGTATCAACGAAATAGTCTTTTTTCCGGAAAACCTCGAAAAATCATCAATAACTGAGATTTTAGCGAAAATTTTCAGTTTTTTTGCGTTATTTTGCATTTTCTCGAGTAATTCTTATCACGTTTATGGTCGATTTTAAGGAATTTATCCAGAAGAATTAAAATGATGTACGAAAACTCCTTTTTCTTCCTAAAGGTTGGAAAGAATCCTCAATTAACTAAGTATTTTTGACAAATTTTTCAGTTTTTTGGCGCTATTTTGATTTTTTTCGAATAATTCTTAACCTGTTTTCACTTGATTTGAGGAATTTAACGAGAAGAATTAAATGTATTAACGAAAACGTCTTTTTCTCCTGAAAAGTTCAAAATAATTATCATTAACTAAGTATTTTAGTGAAAGTTTTCTTTTTTTTGGTGATATTATTCCATTTTTCTTGTAATTCTTAGCCCGATTTTACTCGATTTGAGGAATTCAACAAGAAGTATTAAAATGATGAACGAAAACTTCTTTTTCTGCTGAAGAGTTCAAAATAATTATCAATAACTAAGTTTATAAGCGAAAGTATTCTTTTTTACGCTATTTAGCCTTTTTCCGAGTTATTCGTAGCCCGTTTTTACTCGATTTCAGGAATTTAACGAGAAGAATTAAACTAATGACCGAAAACGTCTTTTTTCCGGAAAAACTCGAAATAATCATCAATAACTAAGTATTTTAGCGAAAGATTTCTTTTTTTTTTGATAATATTTTTTATTTTTTGAGTAATTCTTAGTTCATATTTACTCAATTTTCACCAGTTTTGACAAATTAACGGCTATTTTGACGATTTTTTTAGCTGTTTTTGACGAATTTGAAGCTGTTATTTGACGATTTCTTAGCTATTTTGACGATATCTAAGCGGATTTTGAAAAATGTAAATAGTTTTCTGAAGATTTTTGGCATTGTTTTAATATTTTTTAGCTTCTTTAATGATATTAAAGATGTTTTTGACGATTTTGTAACTGTTTTGGACGATTATACTATTGTTTTGGAATATTTTGAGCTGTTTTTGACGAATTATTAAATTTGCTTTTAAATTTTGAACTGTTTTTGACAATATTTTAGTCAACTTTACAACTTTTCAGCTGTTTTTGCCAATTTTTTAACGTTATTTTAGTTGTTTTTTACGAATTTTTAGATGTTTTTGACGATATTTAGCTATTTTTTACCATTTCATTATTTTTTTTGACGAATATTAATTGGTTTTTGGTGATATTTAGCATGTTTTGAAGATTTTTTAGACGTTTTTCACGAATTTCTTGCTTCTTTCGACGATTTTGGGCATTGTTATATTAGTATTTAGCTGTCTTCATGATTTTATTAGCTTTTTTACAATTTTGTAACTGTAGTTGACGTTTTTAAAAACTTTTTAGACGATTTTTTGCCGTTTATCACAATTTTTCAGCTGTTTTTGACGATTATACACTTGTCCTTGACGATTTTTAGCTGTTTATGACGAATTCTTTAATTTTTTTCACGAATGTTTACCTTTTTTTGACAATATTGAGCATTTTTTTATGATGTTATAGCATTTTTGACTAATTTTCAGCTATTTTTGCCGATTTCTTAGCTGTTTTGACGATATTTTATCTGTTATTGGCGAATTATTAGCTGTTATTTACGATTTTTACCTATTTTGACGATATTTAAGCGGTTAAAAAGTAAATTGAATCATTTTATGACAATTTTTAAGCTGTTTTCGACTATTTTGGACGATTATACAGCTGTTTTTTTTTATAATTTAAGCTGTTTTTGACGAATTCCAAAATTTTTTTTACGAATTTTGAGCTTTTATTGACAATATTTGTTATTTCTTAACAATTTATTAGCAGTTTTTTACAAATTTACAGCTATTTTGACGATTTTTAGCAGTTTTGAAGATATTTTACCAGTTTTGACAAATTAACGGCTATTTTGACGATTTTTTTTAGCTGTTTTTGACGAATTTTAAGCTGTTATTTGACGATTTCTTAGCTATTTTGACGATATCTAAGCGGATTTTGAAAAATGTAAATAATTTTCTGAAGATTTTTGGCATTGTTTTAATATTTTTTAGCTTTTTTAATGATTTTAAAGCTGTTTTTGACGATTTTGTAACTTTTTTGGACGATTATACTATTGTTTTGGAATATTTTGAGCTGTTTTTGACGAATTATTTCATTTGCTTTTGAATTTTGAACTGTTTTTGACAATATTTTAGTTAACTTTACAATTTTTCAGCTGTTTTTGCCAATTTTTTAACGTTATTTTAGTTGTTTTTTACGAATTTTTAGATGTTTTTGACGATATTTAGCTATTTTTTACCATTTCATTATTTTTTTTGACGAATATTAATTGGTTCTTGGTGATATTTAGCATGTTTTGAAGATTTTTTAGATGTTTTTCACGAATTTCTTGCTTCTTCCGACGATTTTGGGCATTGTTATATTAGTATTTAGCTGTCTTCATGATTTTATTAGCTTTTTTACGATTTTGTAACTGTAGTTGACGTTTTTAAAAACTTTTTAGACGATTTTTTACCGTTTATCACAATTTTTCAGCTGTTTTTAACGATTATACACTTGTCCTTGACGATTTTTAGCTGTTTTTGACGAATTCTTTAATTTTTTTCACGAATGTTTACCTTTTTTTGACAATATTGAGCATTTTTTTATGATGTTATAGCATTTTTGACTAATTTTCAGCTGTTTTTGCCGATTTCTTAGCTGTTTTGACGATGTTTTATCTGTTTTTTGCGAATTATTAGCTGTTATTTACGATTTTTACCTATTTTGACGATATTTAAGCGGTTTAAAAAGTAAATTGAATCATTTTATGACAATTTTTAAGCTGTTTTCGACTATTTTGGACGATTATACAGCTAATTTTTTAATTTTTAAGCTGTTTTTGACGAATTCCAAAATTTTTTTTACGAATTTTGAGCTTTTTTTGACAATATTTGTTATTTCATTACAATGTTTTAGCAGTTTTTACAAATTTACAGCTATTTTGACGATTTTTAGCAGTTTTGAAGATATTTTACCAGTTTTGAAAAAAATTAAAAGAATTCAAAAAAAGCTGAAAATCGTCAAGGATAGATATAGAATCGTTAAAAAAAGTAGATAAATAGTGATAAACAGGAAAAATTGGTTTGATTTTTATATATTTTTTCTGTTTTGACGTTATTTTCTGCTTTTAAGACGATACTTTTCAGTTTTTCAAGATTTTGTAGCTGTTTTTGACGATATTTAGCCATTTAGACCAATTCATAAATTTTTTGACGAATTTTAAGTGGTTTTTGGTGATTTTAAGCATGTTTTGAAAAATTTTTTTGTTCATTTCTAGCTGTTTTGACGAATTCTTAAATTTTTTGAGGATATTTTGGCTGTTTATGGCGAATTTTTTGCTGTTTTTGACAATATTTTTAATATTTTTGACGAATTCATAAATTTTTTTGACGAATTTTATTCGGATTTTGGTGATTTTTTTGTTTTTTGACGATTTTTTAGTTGTCCTTGACTATTTTTTAGCTGTTTCGAAGATTTTTTTCGGTTTTTCACAAATTGATTAGCAGTTATTCATGATTTATAACTTTTTTGACGATAATGTGGCAATGTTTGTCGATTTTAAGCAGTTTTGAAAACTTTTTAGATAATTTTGACCAGTATTTTGCTTTTCATGACGATTATTTGCATAGTATTAATATTTTTAGGATTTTCGACAATTTTACTGCTGTTTCTGACGATTTTGTAGTTGTTCATGTCGTATTTTTAATTTTTATGACGATTTTTAGTTGTTTTGACGACTTCATAGCAGTGTTTGACAATGTTTTGCAGATTTGACGACTTTTGAGCTGTTATTGACGTTTTTTTTGCTATTTTTTCGATTTTTAAGCTGAAGTTTTTGCTTTTTCTGACGATTTTGAACATTGTTTTAATATTTTTTTCTGTTTTGAAGATATTTTTAGCTCTTAAGACGATAATTTTCAGTTTTTCAAGATTTTGTAGCTGTTTTTGACGATATTTAGTTATTTTTGTTGAATTCTTTAATTTTTTTGACGATTTTTTTGCTGCTTTTCACTTATTGAATAGCTGATTTTGATGATAATTATAGCTGTATTGGACAGTTATACAGCTGTTTTGACAAATTTGAGATATTTTTGAGAATTCTAAAATGTTTTGAAGAATTTTGAGCTGTTTTTGACAATGATTAGCATTTCTTTACGATATTTGAGCTAAAGTGTCAATTTTTCAGCTGATATTGACGAATTTTTAGTTATTTTGAGGATATTTTAGCTGTATTTGACGAATTTTTATATGTTTTCGGACGATATTTTAGCTTTTTCTGACAATGTTTAGCTATTTTCGACGAATTCATAAATTTTTTGACGAATTTTAAGCGGTTTTTGTGATTTTTAGCATGTTCTAAAGATTGTTTGTTGTTTTTGACGATTTTTAGCCCACCTTGACGAATTTCTAAATTTTTTTGACGAATTTTTACCTGTTTTTGCCGATTTTTTTGCTGTTTTTCACAAACTGATTAGCTGTTTTGATGAATATTTTGCGGTTAATAACGATTTTGGCATTTGTTTTCGTATTTTTTTAGCAGTTTATGACGATTATACTGCTATCTATTACGATTTTTAGCTTTTTTGATGAATTCTAAAATTTGTTTGACGAATTTAGAGCTGTTTTTGACAATAATTAGCATATCTTTACTATTTTTATCTAAATTGTCAATGTTATAGCTGGTTTTTGATGATTTTTTAGCTTTTATGACGATATTCAGCTATTTCTTACGAATTCATTTTTATTTTTTACAAATTTCATGTGGGTTTAGTATGTTTTGAAGAGTTTTTTTCTGTTTTTGACGAATTTGAAGCTGTTATTTGACGATTTCTTAGCTATTTTGACGATATCTAAGCGGATTTTGAAAAATGTAAATAGTTTTCTGAAGATTTTTGGCATTGTTTTAATATTTTTTAGCTTCTTTAATGATATTAAAGATGTTTTTGACGATTTTGTAACTGTTTTGGACGATTATACTATTGTTTTGGAATATTTTGAGCTGTTTTTGACGAATTATTAAATTTGCTTTTAAATTTTGAACTGTTTTTGACAATATTTTAGTCAACTTTACAACTTTTCAGCTGTTTTTGCCAATTTTTTAACGTTATTTTAGTTGTTTTTTACGAATTTTTAGATGTTTTTGACGATATTTAGCTATTTTTTACCATTTCATTATTTTTTTTGACGAATATTAATTGGTTTTTGGTGATATTTAGCATGTTTTGAAGATTTTTTAGACGTTTTTCACGAATTTCTTGCTTCTTTCGACGATTTTGGGCATTGTTATATTAGTATTTAGCTGTCTTCATGATTTTATTAGCTTTTTTACAATTTTGTAACTGTAGTTGACGTTTTTAAAAACTTTTTAGACGATTTTTTGCCGTTTATCACAATATTTCAGCTGTTTTTGACGATTATACACTTGTCCTTGACGATTTTTAGCTGTTTATGACGAATTCTTTAATTTTTTTCACGAATGTTTACCTTTTTTTGACAATATTGAGCATTTTTTTATGATGTTATAGCATTTTTGACTAATTTTCAGCTATTTTTGCCGATTTCTTAGCTGTTTTGACGATATTTTATCTGTTATTGGCAAATTATTAGCTGTTATTTACGATTTTTACCTATTTTGACGATATTTAAGCGGTTAAAAAGTAAATTGAATCATTTTATGACAATTTTTAAGCTGTTTTCGACTATTTTGGACGATTATACAGCTGTTTTTTTTATAATTTAAGCTGTTTTTGACGAATTCCAAAATTTTTTTTACGAATTTTGAGCTTTTATTGACAATATTTGTTATTTCTTAACAATTTATTAGCAGTTTTTTACAAATTTACAGCTATTTTGACGATTTTTAGCAGTTTTGAAGATATTTTACCAGTTTTGACAAATTAACGGCTATTTTGACGATTTTTTTTAGCTGTTTTTGACGAATTTTAAGCTGTTATTTGACGATTTCTTAGCTATTTTGACGATATCTAAGCGGATTTTGAAAAATGTAAATAATTTTCTGAAGATTTTTGGCATTGTTTTAATATTTTTTAGCTTTTTTAATGATTTTAAAGCTGTTTTTGACGATTTTGTAACTTTTTTGGACGATTATACTATTGTTTTGGAATATTTTGAGCTGTTTTTGACGAATTATTTCATTTGCTTTTGAATTTTGAACTGTTTTTGACAATATTTTAGTTAACTTTACAATTTTTCAGCTGTTTTTGCCAATTTTTTAACGTTATTTTAGTTGTTTTTTACGAATTTTTAGATGTTTTTGACGATATTTAGCTATTTTTTACCATTTCATTATTTTTTTTGACGAATATTAATTGGTTCTTGGTGATATTTAGCATGTTTTGAAGATTTTTTAGATGTTTTTCACGAATTTCTTGCTTCTTCCGACGATTTTGGGCATTGTTATATTAGTATTTAGCTGTCTTCATGATTTTATTAGCTTTTTTACGATTTTGTAACTGTAGTTGACGTTTTTAAAAACTTTTTAGACGATTTTTTACCGTTTATCACAATTTTTCAGCTGTTTTTAACGATTATACACTTGTCCTTGACGATTTTTAGCTGTTTTTGACGAATTCTTTAATTTTTTTCACGAATGTTTACCTTTTTTTGACAATATTGAGCATTTTTTTATGATGTTATAGCATTTTTGACTAATTTTCAGCTGTTTTTGCCGATTTCTTAGCTGTTTTGACGATGTTTTATCTGTTTTTTGCGAATTATTAGCTGTTATTTACGATTTTTACCTATTTTGACGATATTTAAGCGGTTTAAAAAGTAAATTGAATCATTTTATGACAATTTTTAAGCTGTTTTCGACTATTTTGGACGATTATACAGCTAATTTTTTAATTTTTAAGCTGTTTTTGACGAATTCCAAAATTTTTTTTACGAATTTTGAGCTTTTTTTGACAATATTTTTATTTCATTACAATGTTTTAGCAGTTTTTACAAATTTACAGCTATTTTGACGATTTTTAGCAGTTTTGAAGATATTTTACCAGTTTTGAAAAAAATTAAAAGAATTCAAAAAAAGCTGAAAAATCGTCAAGGATAGATATAGAATCGTTAAAAAAAGTAGATAAATAGTGATAAACAGGAAAAATTGGTTTGATTTTTATATATTTTTTCTGTTTTGACGTTATTTTCTGCTTTTAAGACGATACTTTTCAGTTTTTCAAGATTTTGTAGCTGTTTTTGACGATATTTAGCCATTTAGACCAATTCATAAATTTTTTGACGAATTTTAAGTGGTTTTTGGTGATTTTAAGCATGTTTTGAAAAATTTTTTTGTTCATTTCTAGCTGTTTTGACGAATTCTTAAATTTTTTGAGGATATTTTGGCTGTTTATGGCGAATTTTTTGCTGTTTTTGACAATATTTTTAATATTTTTGACGAATTCATAAATTTTTTTGACGAATTTTATTCGGATTTTGGTGATTTTTTAGTTTTTTGACGATTTTTTAGTTGTCCTTGACTATTTTTTAGCTGTTTCGAAGATTTTTTTCGGTTTTTCACAAATTGATTAGCAGTTATTCATGATTTATAACTTTTTTGACGATAATGTGGCAATGTTTGTCGATTTTAAGCAGTTTTGAAAACTTTTTAGATAATTTTGACCAGTATTTTGCTTTTCATGACGATTATTTGCATAGTATTAATATTTTTAGGATTTTCGACAATTTTACTGCTGTTTCTGACGATTTTGTAGTTGTTCATGTCGTATTTTTAATTTTTATGACGATTTTTAGTTGTTTTGACGACTTCATAGCAGTGTTTGACAATGTTTTGCAGATTTGACGACTTTTGAGCTGTTATTGACGTTTTTTTTTGCTATTTTTTCGATTTTTAAGCTGAAGTTTTTGCTTTTTCTGACGATTTTGAACATTGTTTTAATATTTTTTTCTGTTTTGAAGATATTTTTAGCTCTTAAGACGATAATTTTCAGTTTTTCAAGATTTTGTAGCTGTTTTGACGATATTTAGTTATTTTTGTTGAATTCTTTAATTTTTTTGACGATTTTTTTGCTGCTTTTCACTTATTGAATAGCTGATTTTGATGATAATTATAGCTGTATTGGACAGTTATACAGCTGTTTTGACAAATTTGAGATATTTTTGAGAATTCTAAAATGTTTTGAAGAATTTTGAGCTGTTTTTGACAATGATTAGCATTTCTTTACGATATTTGAGCTAAAGTGTCAATTTTTCAGCTGATATTGACGAATTTTTAGCTATTTTGAGGATATTTTAGCTGTATTTGACGAATTTTTATATGTTTTCGGACGATATTTTAGCTTTTTCTGACAATTTTTAGCTATTTTCGACGAATTCATAAATTTTTTGACGAATTTTAAGCGGTTTTTGTGATTTTTAGCATGTTCTAAAGATTGTTTGTTGTTTTTGACGATTTTTAGCCCACCTTGACGAATTTCTAAATTTTTTTGACGAATTTTTACCTGTTTTTGCCGATTTTTTTGCTGTTTTTCACAAACTGATTAGCTGTTTTTGATGAATATTTTGCGGTTAATAACGATTTTGGCATTTGTTTTCGTATTTTTTTAGCTGTTTATGACGATTATACTGCTATCTATTACGATTTTTAGCTTTTTTGATGAATTCTAAAATTTGTTTGACGAATTTAGAGCTGTTTTTGACAATAATTAGCATATCTTTACTATTTTTATCTAAATTGTCAATGTTATAGCTGGTTTTTGATGATTTTTTAGCTTTTATGACGATATTCAGCTATTTCTTACGAATTCATTTTTATTTTTTACAAATTTCATGTGGGTTTAGTATGTTTTGAAGAGTTTTTTTCTGTTTTTGTCGATTTTTAGATGATGTTGACTAGTTCCTAAATTTTTTTGACGTATTTTAAGCAGTTTCTGGTTATTTTTAACATATTATGAAATTTTTTTTTAGCTGTTTATGACAATCTCTAGCTATCTAGACGATTTTTAATCGGTTTTTGAAAATATATATATTTTTTGACAAATTTGGGCATTGTTTTAATATTTTTTAACCGTTTTGACGATTTTAAAGCGTTTTTTGACGATTATGTAGCTGTTTTGTACTATTTTACAGCTGTTCTTGACAATTTTTAGCTGTTATTGACGGTTCTAAAATTTTTTGGACGAATTTTGAGCTGTTTTTGACAATTTTGAGCTTGAGATAATATTGGGATAAAATTAAGCATTCGTCAAAAATAGCTAAATATCGTCAAAAAATGTAGATATTTGTCAACAACAGCTAAAATATCGTTAAAAAATCGTGAAAAACATCTGAAAAATTGCAAAATTAGCTAACATTATACAGCTGTTTAAGTAAAAACTGCTAAAACATTGTCAAATAACAAATATTGTCAAAAAAAGCTCAAAATTTGTTAAAACATTTTAGAATTTGTCAACAACAGCATAAATTATTAAAAAACAGCTGTATGATCGTCCAAAATAGTCGAAAACAGCTTAAAAATTGTCATAAAATGATTCAATCTTTTTTAAACCGCTTAAATATCGTCAAAATAGGTAAAAATCGTAAATAACAGCTAATAATTAGCCAAAAACAGATAAAATATCGTCAAAACAGCTAAGAAATCGGCAAAAACAGATGAAAATTAGTCAAAAATGCTATAACATCATTAAAATAAATGCTCAATATTGTCAAAAAAAGCTAAAAATTCGTCAAAAAAATTCTAGATTTCGTCAAAAACAGATAAAAAATCGTCAAGAACAAGTGTATAATCGTTTAAAACAGCTGAAAATTGTGATAAACGGCAAAAAATCGTTTAAAAAGTTTTTAAAAACGTCAACTACAGTTACAAAATCGTCAAAACAAGCTAATAAAATCATGAAAACAGCTAAATACTTATATTACAATGCCCAAAATCGTCGGAAGAAGCAAGAAATTCGTGAAAAACGTCTAAAAAATCTTCAAAACACGCAAAATATCACCAAAAACCAATTAATATTCGTCAAAAAAAATAATGAAATGCTAAAAAATAGCTAAATATCGTCAAAAACATCTAAAATTCGTCAAAAATCTCCTCAAACCTCAAATCGATAAAAAAAAGCTAAAAAATATTAAAAAAATGCCAAAAATCGTCAGAAAACTATTTACATATTTCAAAATCCGCTTTAATATCGTCAAAATAGCTAAGAAATCGTCAAATAACAGCTAAAAATTCGTCAAAAACAGATAAAATATCATCAAAACAGCTAAGAAATCGTCAAAAAAAGCTGAAAATTTGTCAAAAATGCTATAACATCGTAAAAAAATGAAAAGTATTCTCAAAAAAGCTGAAAAATGGTCAAAAAAAATTGAAAAATTATTCAAAAACAGCTAAAAATCCTAAAGGAAAGATGTAGAATCGTCAAAAACAGCTAAAAAATCACGATAAACAGCAAAAAATCCTCAAAAAAAGCTAAAATATCGTCAAAACAGGTAACAAATTGTCAAAAACAGCTAAAAATTCGTCAAAAGCAGTTGAAAATTCGTCAAAAAAATTAAAGGATTCGTCAAAAACAGCTAAATATCGTCAAAAACAGCTACAAAATCTTGAAAAACTGAGAAGTATCGTCTTAAAAGCAAAAAATGTCGTCAAAACAGAAAATATATATTTAAAACAAACCAATTTCTCCTGTTTATCACTATTTTTCTGCTTTTTTTGACGATTCAAAATCTATCATTGGCGAGTTTTAGCTATTTTTGAATAATTCTTCAATTTTTTTGACGATTTTTCAGCTTTTTTAAGAATACATTTCATTTTTTTACGATGTTATAGCATTTTTGACAAATTTTCAGCTTTTTTTGACGATTTCTTAGCTGTTTTGACGATATTTTATCTGTTTTTGACGAATTTTTAGCTGTTATTTAAAGATTTATTAGCTATTCTGGACGAATATACAGCTGTTTTTTATCATTTAAGCTGTTTTTGACGAATTTGAAAAATTTTTTAACGAATTTTGAGCTTTTTTGACAATATTTGTTATTTGACAATGTTTTAGCAGTTTTTACAAATTTACAGCTATTTTGACGATTTTTAGCAGTTTTGAAGATATTTTACCAGTTTTGACAAATTTAAAGCTATTTTGACGATTTTTTTTAGCTATTTTTAAGATGTTTTAGCTATTTTTGACGAATTCATACATTTTTTTGATTAATTCTAAGCGGTCTTTGAAGATTCTTTAGTTATTTGACGATTTTAAAGATATCTTTGACTATTTCGTAGCTCTATTTGACGGTTGTTTGCTGTTGTTGACGAATTCGTAAATTTTTTTACGGATTTGTAGCTGTTTTGACGATTTTTTTAGCTATTTATACGATATTTAAGCGTTTTTCAAAAATTGGATAATTTTCTGACGATTTTTAAGCTGTTTTCGACTATTTTGTAGCTATTTTGGACGATTATACAGCTGTTTTTTATAATTTAAGCTGTTTTTGACGAATTCTTAAAATTTTTTAACGAATTTTGAGCTGTTTTTGACTATATTTTTTGTTTCTTTACAATGTTTTAGCAGTTTTGACAAATTTACTGCTATTTTGACGATTTTTTTAGCAGTTTTGAAGAATTTTTAGCTGTTTCTGAAAAATTGTAGCTATTTTTGACGAATTCATAAGTTTTTTGACGACTTTTAAGCGGTCCTTGGTGATGCTTTAGTTATTTGACGATTTAAAGATGTCATTGACTATTTGAAGCTGTTTTTGACGATTTCTTGCTGTTGTTGACGAATTCTTATATTTTTTTGACGAATTTTTAGCTTTCTTGACGATTTTTTGCTGTTTATCACGATTTTTCAGCCGTTTTTGACGAATTTACAGCTTTTTTAGATGAATTTTAGATGTTTTTGACTATATCTTTAATTTTTTTGACATATTTTAAGATTTTTTGACAATATTTGGCATTTCTTTATGATGTTGTAGCAGGTTTGACAAATTTACAGATATTTTTTACGATTTTCTTAAGCTGTTTTGACGATATTTTAGCTCCTTTTGACGAATTTTTAGCTTTTTTTGACAATTTGTGACCTGTTTTGACTATATTTTAGCTTTTTTTGACGATTTTGTAGCTGTATTTATCGATTTTTTACTTTTTAGACGATTTTTTGCTGTTTTTCACGATTTTTTAGCTGTTTTTAACGATTCTACATCTTTCCTTTACGATTTTTAGCTGTTTTTGAATAATTCTTCAATTTTTTTTGACGATATTTCAGTTTTTTTGAGAATTTTTTCATTTTTTTACGATGTTATAGCATTTTTGACAAATTTTCAGCTTTTTTTTGACGATTTCTTAGCTGTTTTGATGATATTTTATCTGTTTTAACGAATTTTTAGCTGTTTTTTGACGATTTCTTAGCTATTTTGAGGATATTAAAGCGGATTTTGAAATATGTAAATAGGTTTCTGACTATTTTTGGCATTTTTAAATATTTTTTAGCTTTTTTTTATCGATTTGAGGTTTGAGGAGATTTTTGACGAATTTTAGATGTTTTTGACGATATTTAGCTATTTTTTAGCATTTCATTATTTTTTTTGACGAATATTAATTGGTTTTTAGTGATATTTTGCGTGTTTTGAAGATTTTTTAGACGTTTTTAACGAATTTCTTGCTTCTTCCGACGATTTTGGGCATTGTAATATAAGTATTTAGCTGTTTTCATGATTTTATTAGCTTGTTTTGACGATTTTGTAACTGTAGTTGACGTTTTTAAAAACTTTTTAAACGATTATACACTTGTTCTTGACGATTTTTTATCTGTTTTTGACGAGTTCTAGAATTATTTTGACGAATTTTTAGCTTTTTTCGACAATATTGAGCATTTTTTTCAATGATGTTATAGCATTTTTGACTAATTTTCATCTGTTTTTGCCGATTTCTTAGCTGTTTTGACGATCTTTTATCTGTTTTTGGCGAATTATTAGCTGTTGTTTACGATTTTTACCTATTTTGACGATATTTAAGCGGTTTAAAAAAGATTGAATCATTTTATGACAATTTTTAAGCTGTTTTCGACTATTTTGGACGATTATACAGCTGTTTTTTAATAATTTAAGCTGTTTTTGACAAATTCTAAAAATGTTTTAATAAATTTTAAGCTGTTTTTGACAATATTTGTAATTTTTAACGATGTTTTATAAGTCTTGACAAATTTACAGCTATTTTGACGATTTTTTAGCTGTTTTGAAGATATTTTAGCTATTTTTGACGAATTTTAAGCGGTCTTTGGTGATGCTTTAGTTATTTGACGATTTTAAAGATGTCTTTGATTATTTTCTAGCTCTTTTTGACGATTTTAAGCTGTTGTTGACGAATTTTTAAATTTCTTGACGGATTTTTAGTTGTTTTGACGATTTTTTGCTGTTTATAACGATATTTCAGCCGTTTCTGACGAATTTTTAGCTGTTTACGAAGATTCTTAGCTATTTTGACGATATTTAAGCGGTTTTTAAAAAAATTGGATTATATTCTGACGATTTCTAAGCTGTTTTCGACTGTTTTGTAGCTATTTTGTAGCTATTTTGTACGATTTTACAGCTGTTTTTTATAATTTAAGCTGTTTTTGACGAATTCTTAAAATTTTTTTACGAATTTTGAGCTGTTTTTGACAATATTTGTTATTTCTTTACAATGTTTTAGCAGTTTTTTACAAATTTACAGCTATTTTGATGATTTTTAGCAGTTTTGAAGATATTTTACCAGTTTTGACAAATTTACAGCTATTTTGACCATTTTTTTTGCTGTTTTTAAGATATTTTAGCTATTTTTGACGAATTTTAAATGGTCTTTGGTGATGCTTTAGTTATTTGACGATTTTAAAGATGTCTTTGATTATTTTGCAGCTCTTTTTGACGATTTTTAGCTGTTGTTGACGAATTTTTAAATTTCTTGACGGATTTTTAGTTGTTTTGACGATTTTTTGCAGTTAATAACGATATTTCAGCCGTTTCTGACGAAATTAAAGCTATTTTTGACGATTTTTTCAGCTATTTTGACGATATTTTAGCTACTTTTGCCGAATTTTTAGCTGTTAATGAAGATTTTTAGCTATTTTGACGATATTTAAGCGGTTTTTAAAAAAATTGGATAATATTCTGACGATTTTTAAACTGTTTTCGACTATTTTGTAACTATTTTGTACGATTATACAGCTGTTTTTTTATAATTTAAGCTGTTTTTGACGAATTCTTAAAATTTTTAACGAATTTTGAGCTGTTTTTGACAATATTTGTTATTTGACAATGTTTTAGCAGTTTTTACAAATTTACAGCTATTTTGACGATTTTTAGCAGTTTTGAAGATATTTTAAAAGTTTTGACAAATTTAAAGCTATTTTGACGATTTTTTTTAGCTATTTTTAAGATGTTTTAGCTATTTTTGACGAATTCATACATTTTTTTGATTAATTCTAAGCGGTCTTTGAAGATTCTTTAGTTATTTGACGATTTTAAAGATGTCTTTGACTATTTCGTAGCTCCATTTGACGGTTGTTTGCTGTTGTTGACGAATTCTTAAATTTTTTTACGGATTTTTAGATTTTTGACGATTTTTTTAGCTATTTATACGATATTTAAGCGTTTTTCAAAAATTGGATAATTTTCTGACGATTTTTAAGCTGTTTTCGACTATTTTGTAGCTATTTTGGACGATTATACAGCTGTTTTTTATAATTTAAGCTGTTTTTGACGAATTCTTAAAATTTTTTAACGAATTTTGAGCTGTTTTTGACTATATTTTTTATTTCTTTACAATGTTTTAGCAGTTTTGACAAATTTACTGCTATTTTGACGATTTTTTTAGCAGTTTTGAAGAATTTTTAGCTGTTTCTGAAAAATTGTTGCTATTTTTGACGATTTCATAAGTTTTTTGACGAATTTTAAGTGGTCCTTGGTGATGCTTTAGTTATTTGACGATTTAAAGATGTCATTGACTATTTGAAGCTGTTTTTGACGATTTCTTGCTGTTGTTGACGAATTCTTAAATTTTTTTCACGAATTTTTAGCTTTCTTGACGATTTTTTTCTGTTTATCACGATTTTTCAGCCGTTTTTGACGAATTTACAGCTTTTTTAGATGAATTTTAGATGTTTTTGACTATTTCTTTAATTTTTTGACAAATGTTAAGATTTTTTGACAATATTTGGCATTTCTTTACGATGTTTTAGCAGGTTTGACAAATTTACAGCTATTTTTTACGATTTTCTTAAGCTGTTTTGACGATATTTTAGCTGCTTAAGACGAATTTTTAGCTGTTTTTGACAATTTGTGACCTGTTTTGACTATATTTTAGCTTTTTTTCACGATTTTTTAGCTGTTTTTGACGATTCTACATCTTTCCTTTACGATTTTTAGCTGTTTTTGAATAATTCTTCAATTTTTTTTGACGATGTTTCAGCTTTTTTGAGAATTTTTTTCATTTTTTTACGATGTTATAACATTTTTGACAAATTTTCAGCTTTTTTTGACGATTTCTTAGCTGTTTTGATGATATTTTATCTGTTTTTGACGAATTTTTAGCTGTTATTTGACGATTTCTTAGCTATTTTGACGATATTAAAGCGGATTTTGAAATATGTAAATAGTTTTCTGACGATTTTTGGCATTTTTTTAATATTTTTTAGCTTTTTTTGAGGTTTGAGGAGATTTTTGACGAATTTTTAGATGTTTTTGACGATATTTAGCTATTTTTTACCATTTCATTATTTTTTTGACGAATATTAATTGGTTTTTGGTGATATTTAGCATGTTTTGAAGATTTTTTAGACGTTTTTCACGAATTTCTTGCTTCTTCCAACGATTTTGGGCATTGTTATATTAGTGTTTAGCTGTCTTCATGATTTTATTAGCTTTTTTACGATTTTGTAACTGTAGTTGACGGTTTTAAAAACTTTTTAGACGATTTTTTGCCGTTTCTCACAATTTTTCAGCTGTTTTTGACGATTATACACTTGTCCTTGACGATTTTTAGCTGTTTTTGACGAATTCTTTAATTTTTTTCACGAATGTTTACCTTTTTTTGACAATATTGAGCATTTTTTTTTATGATGTTATAGCATTTTTGACTAATTTTCAGCTGTTTTTGCCGATTTCTTAGCTGTCTTGACGATATTTTATCTGTTTTTTGCGAATTATTAGCTGTTATTTACGATTTTTACCTATTTTGACGATATTTAAGCGGTTAAAAAGTAAATTGAATCATTTTATGACAATTTTTAAGCTGTTTTCGACTATTTTGGACGATTATACAGCTTTTTTTTATAATTTAAGCTGTTTTTGACGAATTCCAAAATT
Organism: Sympetrum striolatum; assembly: GCA_947579665.1. Classification (NCBI taxonomy): domain Eukaryota; kingdom Metazoa; phylum Arthropoda; class Insecta; order Odonata; family Libellulidae; genus Sympetrum; species Sympetrum striolatum. The sequence goes on from CANPUZ010000206.1 coordinate 39,291, forward strand.
TTTTTTACAAATTTTGAGCTTTTTTTGACAATATTTGTTATTTCATTACAATGTTTTAGCAGTTTTTACAAATTTACAGCTATTTTGACGATTTTTAGCAGTTTTGAAGATATTTTACCAGTTTTGAAAAAAATTAAAAGAATTCTCAAAAAAGCTGAAAAATCGTCAAGGATAGATATAGAATCGTTAAAAAAAGTAGAAAAATAGTGATAAACAGGAAGAATTGGTTTGATTTTAATATATATTTTCTGTTTTGACGTTTTTTTTGCTTTTAAGACGATACTTTTCAGTTTTTCAAGATTTTGTTGTTTTTTTGACGATATTTAGCCATTTAGACCAATTCATAAATTTTTTGACGAATTTTAAGTGGTTTTTGGTGATTTTAAGCATGTTTTGAAAAATTTTTTTGACGAATTCTTAAATTTTTTGAGGATATTTTGGCTGTTTATGGCGAATTTTTTGCTGTTTTTGACAATATTTTTAATATTTTTGACGAATTCATAAATTTTTTTGACGAATTTTATTCGGATTTTGGTGATTTTTTAGTTTTTTGACGATTTTTTAGTTGTCCTTGACTATATTTTAGCTGTTTTGAAGATTTTTTTCGGTTTTTCACAAATTGATTAGCAGTTATTCATGATTTATAACTTTTTTGACGATAATGTGGCAATGTTTGTCGATTTTAAGCAGTTTTGAAAACTTTTTAGATAATTTTGACCAGTATTTTGCTTTTCCTGACGATTATTTGCATAGTATTAATATTTTTAGGATTTTCGACAATTTTACTGCTGTTTCTGACGATTTTGTAGTTTTTCATGTCGTATTTTTAATTTTTATGATGATTTTTAGTTGTTTTGACGACTTCATAGCAGTGTTTGACAATGTTTTGCAGATTTGACGACTTTTGAGCTGTTATTGACGTTTTTTTGCTATTTTTTCGATTTTTAAGCTGAAGTTTTTGCTTTTTCTGACGATTTTGAACATTGTTTTAATAATTGTTTTCTGTTTTGAAGATATTTTTAGCTTTTAAGACGATAATTTTCAGTTTTTCAAGATTTTGTAGCTGTTTTGACGATATTTAGTTATTTTTGTTGAATTCTTTAATTTTTTGACGAATTTTTAGCTGTTATGACGATTACGTAGTAGTGTTTGAACTTTTTTTTCAGTTTGACGACTTTTTAGCTGTATCGGAATATTTTGGGAATCGTTTTAATATTTTTTAGCAGTTTTTGACGATTTTTTGCTGCTTTTCACTTATTGAATAGCTGATTTTGATGATAATTATAGCTGTTTTGGACAGTTATACAGCTGTTTTGACAAATTTGAGCTATTTTTGATAATTCTAAAATGTTTTGAAGAATTTTGAGCTGTTTTTGACAATGATTAGCATTTCTTTACGATATTTGAGCTAAATTGTCAATTTTTCAGCTGTTATTGACGTTGTTTTATCTTTTTTGACGATATTTTAGCTGTATTTGACGAATTTTTATATGTTTTCGGACGATATTTTAGCTTTTTCTGACAATTTTTAGCTATTTTCGACGAATTGATAAATTTTTGACGAATTTTAAGCGGTTTTTGGTGATTTTTAGCATGTTCATAAGATTGTTTGTTGTTTTTGACGATTTTTAGCCCACCTTGAAAAATTTCTAAATTTTTTGACGAATTTTTAGCTGTTTTTGCCCATTTTTTTGTTGTTTTTCACAAATTGATTAGCTGTTTTGATGAATATTTTGCTATTAATGACGATTTTGGCATTTGTTTTAGTATTTTTTTAGCTGTTAATGACGATTACACTGCTAGCTATGACGATTTTTAGCTTTTTTGATGAATTCTAAAATTTGTTTGACGAATTTAGAGCTATTTTTGACAATATTTAGCATATCTTTACTATTTTATATAGCATATATTTACTATCAAAACAGCTAAAAATCAGTAAAAAAATTTAAGAATTCGTCAACAATAGCAAACAATCGTCAAATAGAGCTACGAAACAGTCAAAGACATCTTTAAAATCGTCAAATAACTAAACAATCACTAAAGACCGCTTGGAATTAATCAAAAAAATTTATGAATTCGTCAAAAATAGCTAAAAACATCTTAAAAATAGCTTTAAAATTGTCAAAACTGGTAAAAAATCTTCAAAACTGCTAGAAATCGTCAAAATAGCTTTAAATTTGTAAAAACTGCTAAAACATTGTAAAGAAATAACAAATATTGTCAAGAAAAGCTCAAAATTCGCTAAAAAATTTTTAGAATTCGTCAATAACAGCTTAAATTATAAAAAACAGCTGCATAATCGTCCAAAATAGCTACAAAATAGGCGAAAACAGCTTAAAAATCGTCAGAATATTATCCAATATTTTACAAAACCGCTTAACCCTTAGTTACTCGCGTCAAAAAAAGTTACGTAAGTACTCGCGTGGGGTCTTTTAGGACCCCAGACATAGTTTTTACTTTTAACAATAAAATATCAGGTTATTTTTATTTTAATGTTAATGAAAGACTTAATGAGATTTAATTATAACTTTAAAAAAAATTAGTTTATGGTAAATAACAAAAAACAAAGTATTGTTTTTTTTATAATTTAAGCTGTTTTTGACGAATTCCAAAATTTTTTTTACGAATTTTGAGCTTTTTTTGACAATATTTGTTATTTCATTACAATGTTTAAGCAGTTTTTACAAATTTACAGCTATTTTAACGATTTTTAGCGGTTTTGAAGATATTTTACCAGTTTTGAAAAAAATTAAAAGAATTCTCAAAAAAGCTGAAAAATCGTCAAGGATAGATATAGAATCGTTAAAAAAAGTAGAAAAATAGTGATAAACAGGAAAAATTGGTTTGATTTTAATATATTTTTTCTGTTTTGACGTTATTTTTTGCTTTTAAGACGATACTTTTCAGTTTTTAAGATTTTGTAGCTGTTTTTGACGATATTTAGCCATTTAGACCATTTCATAAATTTTTTGACGAATTTTAAGTGGTTTTTGGTGATTTTAAGCATGTTTTGAAAAATTTTTTTGTTGATTTCTAGCTGTTTTGACGAATTATTAAATTTTTTGAGGATATTTTGGCTGTTTATGGCGAATTTTTTGCTGTTTTTGACAATATTTTTAATATTTTTGACGAATTCATAAATTTTTTTGACGAATTTTATTCGGATTTTGGTGATTTTTTAGGTGTCCTTGACTATATTTTAGCTGTTTCGAAGATTTTTTTCGGTTTTTCACAAATTGATTAGCAGTTATTCATGATTTATAACTTTTTTGACGATATTGTGGCAATGTTTGTCGATTTTAAGCAGTTTTGAAAACTTTTTAGATAATTTTGACCAGTATTTTGCTTTTCCTGACGATTATTTGCATAGTATTAATATTTTTAGGATTTTCGACAATTTTACTGCTGTTTCTGACGATTTTGTAGTTGTTCATGTCGTATTTTTAATTTTTATGACGATTTTTAGTTGTTTTGACGACTTCATAGCAGTGTTAGACAATGTTTTGCAGATTTGACGACTTTTGAGCTGTTATTGACGTTTTTTATGCTATTTTTTCGATTTTTAAGCTGAAGTTTTTGCTTTTTCTGACGATTTTGAACATTGTTTTAATATTTGTTTTCTGTTTTGAAGATATTTTTAGCTTTTAAGACGATAATTTTCAGTTTTTCAAGATTTTGTAGCTGTTTTGACGATATTTAGTTATTTTTGTTGAATTCTTTAATTTTTTTGACGAATTTTTAGCTGTTATGACGATTACGTAGTAGTGTTTGAACTTTTTTTTCAGTTTGACGACTTTTTAGCTGTATCGGAATATTTTGGGAATCGTTTTAATATTTTTTAGCAGTTTTTGACGATTTTTTTGCTGCTTTTCACTTATTGAATAGCTGATTTTGATGATAATTATAGCTGTTTTGGACAGTTATACAGCTGTTTTGACAAATTTGAGCTATTTTTGAGAATTCTAAAATGTTTTGAAGAATTTTGAGCTGTTTTTGACAATGATTAGCATTTCTTTACGATATTTGAGCTAAATTGTCAATTTTTCAGCTGTTATTGACGATTTTTTATCTTTTTTGACGATATTTTAGCTGTATTTGACGAATTTTTATATGTTTTCGGACGATATTTTAGCTTTTTCTGACAATTTTTAGCTATTTTCAACGAATTGATAAATGTTTGACGAATTTTAAGTGGTTTTTGGTGATTTTTAGCATGTTCTAAAGATTGTTTGTTGTTCTTGACGATTTTTAGCCCACCTTGAAAAATTTCTAAATTTTTTGACGAATTTTTAGCTGTTTTTGCCCATTTTTTTGCTGTTTTTCACAAATTGATTAGCTGTTTTGATGAATATTTTGCTATTAATGACGATTTTGGCATTTGTTTTAGTATTTTTTTAGCTGTTAATGACGATTACACTGCTAGCTATGACGATTTTTAGCTTTTTTGATGAATTCTAAAATTTGTTTGACGAATTTAGAGCTATTTTTGACAATATTTAGCATATCTTTACTATTTTATATAGCATATATTTACTATCAAAACAGCTAAAAATCAGTAAAAAAATTTAAGAATTCGTCAACTATAGCAAACAATCGTCAAATAGAACTACGAAATAGTCAAAGACATCTTTAAAATCGTCAAATAACTAAAGAATCACCAAAGACCGCTTGGAATTAATCAAAAAAATTTATGAATTCGTCAAAAATAGCTAAAACATCTTAAAAATAGCTAAAAAAATCGTTAAAATAGCTTTAAAATTGTCAAAACTGGTAAAAAATCTTCAAAACTGCTAGAAATCGTCAAAATAGCTTTAAATTTGTAAAAACTGCTAAAACATTGTAAAGAAATAACAAATATTGTCAAGAAAAGCTCAAAATCGTTAAAAAATTTTTAGAATTCGTCAATAACAGCTTAAATTATAAAAAACAGCTGCATAATCGTCCAAAATAGCTACAAAATAGGCGAAAACAGCTTAAAAATCGTCAGAATATTATCCAATATTTTAAAAAACCGCTTAAATATCGTCAAAATAGCTAAAAATCTTCATAAAAGGCTAAAAATTCGGCAAAAGTAGCTAAAATATCGTCAAAATAGCTAAAAAAAATCGTCAAAAATAGCTGTAAATACGTCAGAAACGGCTGAAATATCGTTATAAACAACAAAAAATCGTCTAAACAGCTAAAAATCCGTCATGAAATATAAAAATTCGTCAACAACAGCAATAAATCGTCAAAAAGAGCTACAAAATAATCAAAGACATCTATAAAATCGTCAAATAACTAGAGCATCACCAAAGACCGCTTAAAATACGTCAAAAATAGCTAAATATCTTCAAAACAGCTAAAAAATCGTCAAAATAGCTGTAAATTTGTCAAAACTGATAAAACATCGTAAAAATAGCAAATATTGTCAAAAACAGCTCAAAATTTGTTAAAACATTTTTAGAATTTGTCAAAAACAGCATAAATTATTAAAAAACAGCTGTATGATCGTCCAAAATAGTCGAAAACAGCTTAAAAATTGTCATAAAATGATTCAATCTTTTTTAAACCGCTTAAATATCGTCAAAATAGGTAAAAATCGTAAATAACAGCTAATAATTCGCCAAAAACAGATAAAATATCGTCAAAACAGCTAAGAAATCGGCAAAAACAGATGAAAATTAGTCAAAAATGCTATAACATCATTAAAAAAAATGCTCAATATTGTCAAAAAAAGCTAAAAATTCGTCAAAAAATTCTAGAATTCGTCAAAAACAGATAAATAATCGTCAAGAACAATTGTATAATCGTCAAAAAGAGCTGAAAAATTGTGATAAACGGCAAAAAATCGTTTCAAAAGTTTTTAAAAACGTCAACTATAGTTACAAAATCGTCAAAACAAGCTAATAAAATCATGAAAACAGCTAAATACTTATATAACAATGCCCAAAATCGTCGGAAGAAGCAAGAAATTCGTGAAAAACGTCTAAAAAATCTTCAAAACACGCAAAATATCACCAAAAACCAATTAATATTCGTCAAAAAATATAATGAAATGGTAAAAAATAGCTAAATATCGTCAAAAACATCGAAAATTCGTCAAAAATCTCCTCAAACCTCAAATCGATAAAAAAAAGCTAAAAAATATTGAAATAATGCCAAAAATCGTCAGAAAACTATTTACATATTTCAAAATCCGCTTTAATATCGTCAAAATAGCTAAGAAATCGTCAAATAACAGCTAAAAATTCGTCAAAAACAGATAAAATATCATCAAAACAGCTAAGAAATCGTCAAAAAAAGCTGAAAATTTGTCAAAAATGCTATAACATCGTAAAAAAATGAAAAGTATTCTCAAAAAAGCTGAAAAATGGTCAAAAAAAATTGAAAAATTATTCAAAAACAGCTAAAAATCCTAAAGGAAAGATGTAGAATCGTCAAACACAGCTAAAAAATCACGATAAACAGCAAAAAATCCTCAAAAAAAGCTAAAATATCGTCAAAACAGGTAACAAATTGTCAAAAACAGCTAAAAATTCGTCAAAAGCAGTTGAATTTTCGTCAAAAAAATTAAAGGATTCGTCAAAAACAGCTAAATATCGTCAAAAACAGCTACAAAATCTTGAAAAACTGAAAAGTATCGTCTTAAAAGCAAAAAATGTCGTCAAAACAGAAAATATATATTTAAAACAAACCAATTTCTCCTGTTTATCACTATTTTTCTGCTTTTTTTGACGATTCAAAATCTATCCTTGGCGAGTTTTAGCTGTTTTTGAATAATTCTTCAATTTTTTTGACGATGTTTCAGCTTTTTTAAGAATACATTTCATTTTTTTACGATGTTATAGCATTTTTGACTAATTTTCAGCTGTTTTTGCCAATTTCTTAGCTGTTTTGACGATCTTTTATCTGTTTTTGGCAAATTATTAGCTGTTGTTTACGATTTTTACCTATTTTGACGATATTTAAGCGGTTTAAAAAAGATTGAATCATTTTATGAAAATTTTTAAGCTGTTTTCGACTATTTTGGACGATTATACAGCTGTTTTTTAATAATTTAAGCTGTTTTAGACGAAATCTAAAAATGTTTTAACAAATTTTGAATTGTTTTTGACAATATTTGTTATTTTTTACGATGTTTTATAAGTCTTGAAAAATTTACAGCTATTTTGACGATTTTTTAGCTGTTTTGACGTTTTTTTTTGCTATTTATACGATATTTAAGCGTTTTTCAAAAATTGGATAATTTTCTGACGATTTTTATGCTGTTTTCGACTATTTTGTAGCTATTTTGGACGATTATACAGCTGTTTTTTATAATTTAAGCTGTTTTTGACGAATTCTTAAAATTTTTTAACGAATTTTGAGCTGTTTTTGACTATATTTTTTATTTCTTTACAATGTTTTAGCAGTTTTGACAAATTTACTGCTATTTTGACGATTTTTTTAGCAGTTTTGAAGAATTTTTAGCTGTTTCTGAAAAATTGTAGCTATTTTTGACGAATTCATAAGTTTTTTGACGAATTTTAAGCGGTCCTTGGTGATGCTTTAGTTATTTGACGATTTAAAGATGTCATTGACTATTTGAAGCTGTTTTTGACGATTTCTTGCTGTTGTTGACGAATTCTTAAATTTTTTGACGAATTTTTAGCTTTCTTGACGATTTTTTGCTGTTTATCACGATTTTTCAGCCGTTTTTGACGAATTTACAGCTTTTTTAGATGTTTTTGACTATTTCTTTAATTTTTTTGACAAATTTTAAGATTTTTTGACAATATTTGGCATTTCTTTATGATGTTTTAGCAGGTTTGACAAATTTACAGATATTTTTTACGATTTTCTTAAGCTGTTTTGACGATATTTTAGCTGCTTTTGACGAATTTTTAGCTGTTTTTGACAATTTGTGACCTGTTTTTACTATATTTTAGCTTTTTTTGACGATTTTGTAGCTGTATTTATCGATTTTTTACTTTTTAGACGATTTTTTGCTGTTTTTCACGATTTTTTAGCTGTTTCTGACGATTCTACATCTTTCCTATTCGATTTTTAGCTGTTTTTGAAAAATTCTTCAATTTTTTTTGACGATGTTTCAGCTTTTTTGAGAATTGTTTTCATTTTTTTACGATGTTATAGCATTTTTGACAAATTTTCAGCTTTTTTTTGACGATTTCTTAGCTGTTTTGATGATATTTTATCTGTTTTAACGAATTTTTAGCTGTTTTTTCACGATTTCTTAGCTATTTGGAGGATATAAAAGCGGATTTTGAAATATGTAAATAGTTTTCTGACGATTTTTGGCATTCTTTTAATAATTTTTAGCTTTTATAACGTTTTGAGGTTTGAGGAGATTTTGACGAATTTTTAGACGTTTTTGACGATATTTAGCTATTTTTTACCATTTCATTATTTATTTTGACGAATATTAATTGGTTTTTGGTGATATTCAGCGTGTTTTGAAGATTTTTTAGACGTTTTTCACGAATTTCTTGCTTCTTCCGACGATTTTGGGCATTGTTATATTAGTATTTAGCTGTTTTCATGATTTTATTAGCTAGTTTTGACGATTTTGTAACTGTAGTTGACGTTTTTAAAAACTTTTTAGACGATTTTTTGTCGTTTATCACAATTTTTAGCTGTTTTTGACGACTTCTTAAATTTTTTTGACGAATATTTAGCTTTTTTTGACAATATTGAGCATTTTTTTAATGATGTTATAGCATTTTTGACTAATTTTCAGCTGTTTTTGCCGATTTATTAGCTTTTTTGACGATATTTTATCTGTTTTTGGCGAATTATTAGCTGTTATTTACGATTTTTACCTATTTTGACGATATTTAAGCGGTTTAAAAAAGATTGAATCATTTTATGACAATTTTTAAGCTGTTTTCGACTATTTTGGACGATTATACAGCTGTTTTTCAATAATTTAAGCTGTTTTTGACGAATTCTTAAAATGTTTTAACAAATTTTGAATTGTTTTTGACAATATTTGTTATTTTTTACGATGTTTTATAAGTCTTGACAGCTTTACAGCTATTTTGACGATTTTTTAGCTGTTTTGACGATATTTTAGCTATTTTTGACGAATTTAAAGCGGTCTTTGGTGATGCTTTAGGTATTTGACGATTTTAACGATGTCTTTGATTATTTTCTAGCTCTTTTTGACGATTTTTAGCTGTTGTTGACGAGTTTTTAAATTTCTTGACGGATTTTTAGTTGTTTTGACGATTTTTTGCTGTTTATAACGATATTTCAGCCGTTTCTGACGAATTTAAAGCTATTTTTGACGATTTTTTTTAGCTATTTTGACGATATTTTAGCTACTTTTGCCGAATTTTTAGCTGTTTATGAAGATTTTTAGCTATTTTGACGATATTTAAGCGGTTTTTAAAAAAATTGGATAACATTCTGACGATTTTTAAGCTGTTTTCTACTAATTTGTAGCTATTTTGTACGATTATACAGCTGTTTTTTATAATTTAAGCTTTTTTATACGAATTCTAAAAATTTTTTTACGAATTTTGAGCTGTTTTTGACAATATTTGTTATTTCTTTACAATGTTTTAGCAGTTTTTTACAAATTTACAGCTATTTTGATGATTTTTAGCAGTTTTGAAGATATTTTACCAGGTTTGACAAATTTACAGCTATTTTGACGATTTTTTTAGCTGTTTTTAAGATATTTTAGCTATTTTTGACGAATTTTAAATGGTCTTTGGTGATGCTTTAGTTATTTGACGATTTTAAAGATGTCTTTGATTATTTTGCAGCTCTTTTTGACGATATTTAGCTGTTGTTGACGAATTTTTAAATTTCTTGACGGATTTTTAGTTGTTTTGACGATTTTTTGCAGTTTATAACGATATTTCAGCCGTTTCTGACGAATTTAAAGCTATTTTTGACGATTTTTTTAGCTCTTTTGACGATATTTTAAATACTTTTGCCAAATTTTTAGCTGTTAATGAAGATTATTAGCTATTTTGACGATATTTAAGCGGTTTTTAAAAAATTGGATAATATTCTGACGATTTTTAAGCTGTTTTCGACTATTTTGTAGCTATTTTGTACGATTATACAGCTGTTTTTTTATAATTTAAGCTGTGTTTGACGAATTCTAAAAATTGTTAACGAATTTTGAGCTGTTTTTGACAATATTTGTTATTTCCTTACAATGTTTTAGCAGTTTTATACAAATTTACAGCTATTTTGACGATTTTTAGCAGTTTTGAAGATATTTTACCAGTTTTGACAAATTAACGGCTATTTTGACGATTTTTTTAGCTGTTTTTGACGAATTTTAAGCTGTTATTTGACGATTTCTTAGCTATTTTGACGATATCTAAGCGGATTTTGAAAAATGTAAATAATTTTCTGAAGATTTTTAGCATTGTTTTAATATTTTTTAGCTTTTTTAATGATTTTAAAGCTGTTTTTGACGATTTTGTAACTGTTTTGGACGATTATACTATTGTTTTGGAATATTTTGAGCTGTTTTTGACGAATTATTAAATTTGCTTTTGAATTTTGAACTGTTTTTGACAATATTTTAGTTAACTTTACAATTTTTCAGCTGTTTTTGCCAATTTTTTAACGTTATTTTAGTTGTTTTTTACGAATTTTTAGATGTTTTTGACGATATTTAGCTATTTTTTACCATTTCATTATTTTTTTTGACGAATATTAATTGGTTTTTGGTGATATTTAGCATGTTCTGAAGATTTTTTAGACGTTTTTCACGAATTTCTTGCTTCTTCCGACGATTTTGGGCATTGTTATATTAGTATTTAGCTGTCTTCATGATTTTATTAGCTTTTTTACGATTTTGTAACTGTAGTTGACGTTTTTAAAAACTTTTTAGACGATTTTTTGCCGTTTATCACAATTTTTCAGCTGTTTTTGACGATTATACACTTGTCCTTGACGATTTTTAGCTGTTTTTGACGAATTCTTTAATTTTTTTCACGAATGTTTACCTTTTTTGACAATATTGAGCATTTTTTTATGATGTTATAGCATTTTTGACTAATTTTCATCTGTTTTTGCCGATTTCTTAGCTGTTTTTACGATATTTTATCTGTTTTCGGCGAATTATTAGCTGTTATTTACGATTTTTACCTATTTTGACGATATTTAAGCGGTTAAAAAGTAAATTGAATCATTTTATGACAATTTTTAAGCTGTTTTCGACTATTTTGGACGATTATACAGCTGTTTTTTTATAATTTAAGCTGTTTTTGACGAATTCCAAAATTTTTTTTACGAATTTTGTGCTTTTTTTCGACAATATTTGTTATTTCATTACAATGTTTTAGCAGTTTTTACAAATTTACAGCTATTTTGACGATTTTTAGCAGTTTTTAAGATATTTTACCAGTTTTGACAAATTTAAAGCTATTTTGACGATTTTTTTTAGCTATTTTTAAGATGTTTTAGCTTTTTTTGACGAATTCTTTAATTTTTTTCACGAATGTTTACCTTTTTTGACAATATTGAGCATTTTTTTATGATGTTATAGCATTTTTGACTAATTTTCATCTGTTTTTGCCGATTTCTTAGCTGTTTTTACGATATTTTATCTGTTTTCGGCGAATTATTAGCTGTTATTTACGATTTTTACCTATTTTGACGATATTTAAGCGGTTAAAAAGTAAATTGAATCATTTTATGACAATTTTTAAGCTGTTTTCGACTATTTTGGACGATTATACAGCTGTTTTTTTATAATTTAAGCTGTTTTTGACGAATTCCAAAATTTTTTTTACGAATTTTGTGCTTTTTTTCGACAATATTTGTTATTTCATTACAATGTTTTAGCAGTTTTTACAAATTTACAGCTATTTTGACGATTTTTAGCAGTTTTTAAGATATTTTACCAGTTTTGGAAAAAATTAAAAGAATTCTCAAAAAAGCTGAAAAATCGTCAAGGATAGATATAGAATCGTTAAAAAAAGTAGAAAAATAGTGATAAACAGGAAAAATTGGTTTGATTTAAATATATTTTTTCTGTTTTGACGTTATTTTTTGCTTTTAAGACGATACTTTTCAGTTTTTCAAGATTTTGTAGCTGTTTTTGACGATATTTAGCCATTTAGACCAATTCATAAATTTTTTGACGAATTTTAAGTGGTTTTTGGTGATTTTAAGCATGTTTTGAAAAATTTTTTTGTTGATTTCTAGCAGTTTTGACGAATTATTAAATTTTTTGAGGATATTTTGGCTGTTTATGGCGAATTTTTTGCTGTTTTTGACAATATTTTTAATATTTTTGACGAATTCATAAATTTTTTTGACGAATTTTATTCGGATTTTGGTGATTTTTTAGTTTTTTGACGATTTTTTAGTTGTCCTTGACTATATTTTAGCTGTTTCGAAGATTTTTTTCGGTTTTTCACAAATTGATTAGCAGTTATTCATGATTTATAACTTTTTTGACGATAATGTGGCAATGTTTGTCGATTTTAAGCAGTTTTGAAAACTTTTTAGATAATTTTGACCAGTATTTTGCTTTTCCTGACGATTATTTGCATAGTATTAATATTTTTAGGATTTTCGACAATTTTACTGCTGTTTCTGACGATTTTGTAGTTGTTCATGTCGTATTTTTAATTTTTATGACGATTTTTAGTTGTTTTGACGACTTCATAGCAGTGTTTGACAATGTTTTGCAGATTTGAAGACTTTTGAGCTGTTATTGACGTTTTTTTTGCTATTTTTTCGATTTTTAAGCTGAAGTTTTTGCTTTTTCTGACGATTTTGAACATTGTTTTAATATTTTTTTCTGTTTTGAAGATATTTTTAGCTTTTAAGACGATAATTTTCAGTTTTTCAAGATTTTGTTGCTGTTTTGACGATATTTAGTTATTTTTGTTGAATTCTTTAATTTTTTTGACGAATTTTTAGCTGTTATGACGATTACGTAGTAGTGTTTGAACTTTTTTTTCAGTTTGACGACTTTTTAGCTGTATCGGAATATTTTGGGAATCGTTTTAATATTTTTTAGCAGTTTTTGACGATTTTTTTGCTGCTTTTCACTTATTGAATAGCTGATTTTGATGATAATTATAGCTGTTTTGGACAGTTATACAGTTGTTTTGACAAATTTGAGCTATTTTTGAGAATTCTAAAATGTTTTGAAGAATTTTTAGCTGTTTTTAACAATGATTAGCATTTCTTTACGATATTTGAGCTAAATTGTCAATTTTTCAGCTGTTATTGACGATTTTTTATCTTTTTTGACGATATTTTAGCTGTATTTGACGAATTTTTATATGTTTTCGGACAATATTTTAGCTGTTTCTGACATTTTTTAGCTATTTTCGACGAATTCATAAATTTTTGACGAATTTTAAGCGGTTTTTGGTGATTTTTAGCATGTTCTAAAGATTGTTTGTTTTTTTTGACGATTTTTAGCCCACCTTGACGAATTTCTAAATTTTTTAGACGAATTTTTACCTGTTTTTGCCGATTTTTTTGTTGTTTTTCACAAACTGATTACCTGTTTTTGATGAATATTTTGCTATTAATAACGATTTTGGCATTTGTTTTCGTATTTTTTTAGCTGTTTATGACGATTAAACTGCTATCTATGACGATTTTTAGCTTTCTTTGATGAATTCTAAAATTTGTTTGACGAATTTAGAGCTGTTTTTGACAATATTTAGCATATCTTTACTATTTTTATCTAAATTGTCAATTTTTTAGCTGTTTTTTGATGATTTTTTAGCTTTTATGACGATATTCAGCTATTTCTTACGAATTCATTTTTATTTTTTACAAATTTCATGTGGGTTTAGTTTGTTTTGAAGAGTTTTTTTCTGTTTTTGTCGATTTTTAGATTATGTTGACTAGTTCCTAAATTTTTTTGACGTATTTTAAGCAGTTTCTGTTTATTTTTAACATATTATGAAGATTTTTTTAGCTGTTTATGACAATTTCTAGCTATCTAGACGATTTTTAATCGGTTTTTGAAAATATATATATTTTTTGACAAATTTGGGCATTGTATTTTTTAACCGTTTTGACGATTTTAAAGCGTTTTTTGACGATTTTGTAGCTGTTTTGTACTATTTTACAGCTGTTCTTGACAATATTTAGCTGTTATTGACGGTTCTAAAATTTTTTGGACGAATTTTGAGCTGTTTTTGACAATTTTGAGCTTGAGATAATATTGGGATAAAATTAAGCATTCGTCAAAAATAGCTAAATATCGTCAAAAAATGTAGATATTTGTCAATAACAGCTAAAATATCGTTAAAAAATCGTGAAAAACATCTGAAAAATTAACTAAAAAACTTAAAAAATTAGCTAAAATATCGTTTTATAATTAATAATTTTTTGTAATTTTATAATTCGTCAAAAACAGCTGTATAATCGTCCAAAACGGCTACAAAATCGTCAAAAACAGCTTAAAAATCGTTAAAAAAGCTAAAAAATATTAAAACAATGCCAAAAATTATTAAAAATTTTCAAAATCCGCTTAATTATCGTCAAAAAAGATAAAAATTAATCAAAAACAGCTAAAGTATCGTCAAAACAGCTAAGAAATCGTCAAAAAAAAGCTGAAAATTTGTCAAAAATGTTATAACATCATGATAAAATGAAAAGTATTCTCAAAAAAGCTGAAAAATCGTCAAAAAAAGCTAAAATATCGTCAAAAAAGGGTAACAAATTGTCAAAAACAGCTAAAAATTCGTCAAAAGCAGCTAAAATATCGTCAAAACAGCTTAAGAAAATCGTAAAAAAAGATTTAAATTTGTCAAAACTGCTAAAACATCGTAAAGAAATGCCAAATATTGTCAAAAAATCTTAAAATTTGTCATAAAAATTAAAGAAATAGTCAAAAACATCTATAATTCATCAAAAATAGATGTAAATTCGTCAAAAACGGCTGAAAATCCGTGATAAACAGCAAAAAATCGTCAAGAAAGATAAACATTCGTCAAAAAAATTTAAGAATTCGTCAACAACAGCAAAAAATAGTCAAAAACAGCATCAAAATAGTCAATGACATCTTTAAATCGTCAAATAACTAAAGCATCACCAAGGACCGCTTAAAATTCGCCAAAAAATTTATTAATTCGTCAAAAATAGCTAAAATTTAAAAATCGTCAGAAGAAGCAAGAAATTCGTGAAAAACGTCCAAAAAATCTTCAAAACACGCTAAATATCACCAAAAACCAATTAATATTTGTCAAAAAAAATAATGAAATGGTAAAAAATAGCAAAAACATCTAAAATTCGTCAAAAATCTCCTCAAACCTCAAATCGATAAAAAAGCTAAAAAATATTAAAACAATGCCAAAAATCGTCAGAAAACTATTTACATATTTCAAAATCCGCTTTAATATCGTCAAAATAGCTAAGAAATCGTCAAATAACAGCTAATAATTCGTCAAAAACAGATAAAATATCATAAAAACAGCTACGAAATCGTCAAATAAAGCTGAAAATTTGTCAAAAATGCTATAACATCGTAAAAAAATGAAAAGTATTCTCAAAAAAGCTGAAAAATGGTCAAAAAAAATTGAAAAATTATTCAAAAACAGCTAAAAATCCTAAAGGAAAGATGTAGAATCGTCAAAAACAGCTAAAAAATCACGATAAACAGCAAAAAATCCTCAAAAAAAGCTAAAATATCGTCAAAACAGGTAACAAATTGTCAAAAACAGCTAAAAATTCGTCAAAAGCAGTTGAATTTTCGTCATAAAAATTAAAGGATTCGTCAAAAACAGCTAAATATCGTCAAAAACAGCTACAAAATCTTGAAAAACTGAAAAGTATCGTCTTAAAAGCAAAAAATGTCGTCAAAACAGAAAATATATATTTAAAACAAACCAATTTCTCCTGTTTATCACTATTTTTCTGCTTTTTTTGACGATTCAAAATCTATCCTTGGCGAGTTTTAGCTGTTTTTGAATAATTCTTCAATTTTTTTGACGATGTTTCAGCTTTTTTAAGAATACATTTCATTTTTTTACGATGTTATAGCATATTTGACAAATTTTCAGCTTTTTTTGACGATTTATTAGCTGCTTTGACGATATTTTATCTGTTTTTGACGAATTTTTAGCTGTTATTTGCAGATTTCTTAGCTATTCTGGACGAATATACAGCTGTTTTTTATAATTTAAGCTGTTTTTGACGAATATGAAAAATTTTTTAACGAATTTTGAGCTTTTTTTGACAATATTTGTTATTTGACAATGTTTTAGCAGTTTTTACAAATTTACAGCTATTTTGACGATTTTTAGCAGTTTTGAAGATATTTTACCAGTTTTGAAAAAAATTAAAAGAATTCTCAAAAAAGCTGAAAAATCGTCAAGGAATGATATAGAATCGTTAAAAAAAGTAGAAAATAGTGATAAACAGGAAAAATTGGTTTGATTTTAATATATTTTTTCTGTTTTGACGTTATTTTTTGCTTTTAAGACGATACTTTTCAGTTTTTCAAGACTTTGTAGCTGTTTTTGACGATATTTAGCCATTTAGACCAATTCATAAATTTTTTGACGAATTTAAAGTGGTTTTTGGTGATTTTAAGCATGTTTTGAAAATTTTTTTGTTGATTTCTAGCTGTTTTGACGAATTCTTAAATTTTTTGAGGATATTTTGGCTGTTAATGGCGAATTTTTTGCTGTTTTTGACAATATTTTTAATATTTTTGACGAATTCATAAATTTTTTTGACGAATTTTATTCGGATTTTGGTGATTTTTTAGTTTTTTGACGATTTTTTAGTTGTCCTTGACTATATTTTAGCTGTTTCGAAGATTTTTTTCGGTTTTTCACAAATTGATTAGCAGTTATTCATGATTTATAACTTTTTTGACGATAATGTGGCAATGTTTGTCGATTTTAAGCAGTTTTGAAAACTTTTTAGATAATTTTGACCAGTATTTTGCTTTTCCTGACGATTATTTGCATAGTATTAATATTTTTAGGATTTTCGACAATTTTACTGCTGTTTCTGACGATTTTGTAGTTGTTCATGTCGTATTTTTAATTTTTATGACGATTTTTAGTTGTTTTGACGACTTCATAGCAGTGTTTGACAATGTTTTGCAGATTTGAAGACTTTTGAGCTGTTATTGACGTTTTTTTTGCTATTTTTTCGATTTTTAAGCTGAAGTTTTTGCTTTTTCTGACGATTTTGAACATTGTTTTAATATTTTTTTCTGTTTTGAAGATATTTTTAGCTTTTAAGACGATAATTTTCAGTTTTTCAAGATTTTGTTGCTGTTTTGACGATATTTAGTTATTTTTGTTGAATTCTTTAATTTTTTTGACGAATTTTTAGCTGTTATGACGATTACGTAGTAGTGTTTGAACTTTTTTTTCAGTTTGACGACTTTTTAGCTGTATCGGAATATTTTGGGAATCGTTTTAATATTTTTTAGCAGTTTTTGACGATTTTTTTGCTGCTTTTCACTTATTGAATAGCTGATTTTGATGATAATTATTGCTGTTTTGGACAGTTATACAGTTGTTTTGACAAATTTGAGCTATTTTTGAGAATTCTAAAATGTTTTGAAGAATTTTGAGCTGTTTTTAACAATGATTAGCATTTCTTTACGATATTTGAGCTAAATTGTCAATTTTTCAGCTGTTATTTACGATTTTTTATCTTTTTTGACGATATTTTAGCTGTATTTGACGAATTTTTATATTTTTTCGGACAATATTTTAGCTGTTTCTGACATTTTTTAGCTATTTTCGACGAATTCATAAATTTTTGACGAATTTTAAGCGGTTTTTGGTGATTTTTAGCATGTTCTAAAGATTGTTTGTTTTTTTTGACGATTTTTAGCCCACCTTGACGAATTTCTAAATTTTTTAGACGAATTTTTACCTGTTTTTGCCGATTTTTTTGTTGTTTTTCACAAACTGATTACCTGTTTTTGATGAATATTTTGCTATTAATAACGATTTTGGCATTTGTTTTCGTATTTTTTTAGCTGTTTATGACGATTAAACTGCTATCTATGACGATTTTTAGCTTTCTTTGATGAATTCTAAAATTTGTTTGACGAATTTAGAGCTGTTTTTGACAATATTTAGCATATCTTTACTATTTTTATCTAAATTGTCAATTTTTTAGCTGTTTTTTGATGATTTTTTAGCTTTTATGACGATATTCAGCTATTTCTTACGAATTCATTTTTATTTTTTACAAATTTCATGTGGGTTTAGTTTGTTTTGAAGAGTTTTTTTCTGTTTTTGTCGATTTTTAGATTATGTTGACTAGTTCCTAAATTTTTTTGACGTATTTTAAGCAGTTTCTGGTTATTTTTAACATATTATGAAGATTTTTTTAGCTGTTTATGACAATTTCTAGCTATCTAGACGATTTTTAATCGGTTTTTGAAAATATATATATTTTTTGACAAATTTGGGCATTGTATTTTTTAACCGTTTTGACGATTTTAAAGCGTTTTTTGACGATTTTGTAGCTGTTTTGTACTATTTTACAGCTGTTCTTGACAATATTTAGCTGTTATTGACGGTTCTAAAATTTTTTGGACGAATTTTCAGCTGTTTTTGACAATTTTGAGCTTGAGATAATATTGGGATAAAATTAAGCATTCGTCAAAAATAGCTAAATATCGTCAAAAAATGTAGATATTTGTCAATAACAGCTAAAATATCGTTAAAAAATCGTGAAAAACATCTGAAAAATTAACTAAAAAACTTAAAAAATTAGCTAAAATATCGTTTTATAATTAATAATTTTTTGTAATTTTATAATTCGTCAAAAACAGCTGTATAATCGTCCAAAACGGCTACAAAATCGTCAAAAACAGCTTAAAAATCGTTAAAAAAGCTAAAAAATATTAAAACAATGCCAAAAATTATTAAAAATTTTCAAAATCCGCTTAATTATCGTCAAAAAAGATAAAAATTAATCAAAAACAGCTAAAGTATCGTCAAAACAGCTAAGAAATCGTCAAAAAAAAGCTGAAAATTTGTCAAAAATGTTATAACATCATGATAAAATGAAAAGTATTCTCAAAAAAGCTGAAAAATCGTCAAAAGCAGCTAAAATATCGTCAAAACAGCTTAAGAAAATCGTAAAAAAAGATTTAAATTTGTCAAAACTGCTAAAACATCGTAAAGAAATGCCAAATATTGTCAAAAAATCTTAAAATTTGTCATAAAAATTAAAGAAATAGTCAAAAACATCTATAATTCATCAAAAATAGATGTAAATTCGTCAAAAACGGCTGAAAATCCGTGATAAACAGCAAAAAATCGTCAAGAAAGATAAACATTCGTCAAAAAAATTTAAGAATTCGTCAACAACAGCAAAAAATAGTCAAAAACAGCATCAAAATAGTCAATGACATCTTTAAATCGTCAAATAACTAAAGCATCACCAAGGACCGCTTAAAATTCGCCAAAAAATTTATTAATTCGTCAAAAATAGCTAAAATTTAAAAATCGTCAGAAGAAGCAAGAAATTCGTGAAAAACGTCCAAAAAATCTTCAAAACACGCTAAATATTACCAAAAACCAATTAATATTTGTCAAAAAAAATAATGAAATGGTAAAAAATAGCAAAAACATCTAAAATTCGTCAAAAATCTCCTCAAACCTCAAATCGATAAAAAAGCTAAAAAATATTAAAACAATGCCAAAAATCGTCAGAAAACTATTTACATATTTCAAAATCCGCTTTAATATCGTCAAAATAGCTAAGAAATCGTCAAATAACAGCTAATAATTCGTCAAAAACAGATAAAATATCATAAAAACAGCTACGAAATCGTCAAATAAAGCTGAAAATTTGTCAAAAATGCTATAACATCGTAAAAAAATGAAAAGTATTCTCAAAAAAGCTGAAAAATGGTCAAAAAAAATTGAAAAATTATTCAAAAACAGCTAAAAATCCTAAAGGAAAGATGTAGAATCGTCAAAAACAGCTAAAAAATCACGATAAACAGCAAAAAATCCTCAAAAAAAGCTAAAATATCGTCAAAACAGGTAACAAATTGTCAAAAACAGCTAAAAATTCGTCAAAAGCAGTTGAATTTTCGTCATAAAAATTAAAGGATTCGTCAAAAACAGCTAAATATCGTCAAAAACAGCTACAAAATCTTGAAAAACTGAAAAGTATCGTCTTAAAAGCAAAAAATGTCGTCAAAACAGAAAATATATATTTAAAACAAACCAATTTCTCCTGTTTATCACTATTTTTCTGCTTTTTTTGACGATTCAAAATCTATCCTTGGCGAGTTTTAGCTGTTTTTGAATAATTCTTCAATTTTTTTGACGATGTTTCAGCTTTTTTAAGAATACATTTCATTTTTTTACGATGTTATAGCATATTTGACAAATTTTCAGCTTTTTTTGACGATTTATTAGCTGCTTTGACGATATTTTATCTGTTTTTGACGAATTTTTAGCTGTTATTTGCAGATTTCTTAGCTATTCTGGACGAATATACAGCTGTTTTTTATAATTTAAGCTGTTTTTGACGAATATGAAAAATTTTTTAACGAATTTTGAGCTTTTTTTGACAATATTTGTTATTTGACAATGTTTTAGCAGTTTTTACAAATTTACAGCTATTTTGACGATTTTTAGCAGTTTTGAAGATATTTTACCAGTTTTGACAAATTTAAAGCTATTTTGACGATTTTTTTTAGCTATTTTTAAGATGTTTTAGCTTTTTTTGACGAATTCATACATTTTTTTGATTAATTCTAAGCGGTCTTTGAAGATTCTTTAGTTATTTGACGATTTTAAAGATGTCTTTGACTATTTCGTAGCTCTATTTGACGGTTGTTTGCTTTGCTTCGCGAATTCTTAATTTTTTTTACGGATTTTTAGACGATTTTTTTAGCTATTTATACGATATTTAAGCGTTTTTCAAAAATTAGATAATTTTCTGACGATTTTTAAGCTGTTTTCGACTATTTTGTAGCTATTTTGGACGATTATACAGCTGTTTTATTATAATTTAAGCTGTTTTTGACGAATTCTTAAAATTTTTTAACGAATTTTGAGCTGTTTTTGACTATATTTTTTATTTATTTATTTACAATGTTTTAGCAGTTTTGACAAATTTACTGCTATTTTGACGATTTTTTTAGCAGTTTTGAAGAATTTTTAGCTGTTTCTGAAAAATTATAGCTATTTTTGACGAATTCATAAGTTTTTTGACGAATTTTAAGCGGTCCTTGGTGATGCTTTAGTTATTTGACGATTTAAAGATGTCATTGACTATTTGAAGCTGTTTTTGACGATTTCTTGCTGTTGTTGACGAATTCTTAAATTTTTTTGACGAATTTTTAGCTTTCTTGACGATTTTTTGCTGTTTATCACGATTTTTCAGCCGTTTTTGACGAATTTACAGCTTTTTTAGATGAATTTTAGATGTTTTTGACTATTTCTTTAATTTTTTTGACAAATTTTAAGATTTTTTGACAATATTTGGCATTTCTTTACGATGTTTTAGCAGGTTTGACAAATTTACAGCTATTTTTTACGATTTTCTTAAGCTGTTTTGATGATATTTTATCTGTTTTAACGAATTTTTAGCTGTTTTTTGACGATTTCTTAGCTATTTTGAGGATATAAAAGCGGATTTTGAAATATGTAAATAGTTTTCTGACGATTTTTGGCATTGTTTTAATAATTTTTAGCTTTTATAACGATTTGAGGTTTGAGGAGATTTTGACGAATTTTTAGATGTTTTTGACGATATTTAGCTATTTTTTACCATTTCATTATTTATTTTGACGAATATTAATTGGTTTTTGGTGATATTTAGCGTGTTTTGAAGATTTTTTAGACGTTTTTCAAGAATTTCTTGCTTCTTCCGACGATTTTGGGCATTGTTATATTAGTATTTAGCTGTTTTCATGATTTTATTAGCTTGTTTTGACGATTTTGTAACTGTAGTTGACGTTTTTAAAAACTTTTTAGACGATTTTTTGCCGTTTATCACAATTTTTAGCTGTTTTTGACGAATTCTTAAACTTTTTTGACGAATATTTAGCTTTTTTTGACAATTTCTTTACGATATTTGAGCTAAATTGTCAATTTTTCAGCTGTTATTGACGATTTTTTAGCTTTTTTGACGATATTTTAGCTGTATTTGACGAATTTTTATATGTTTTCGGACGTTATTTAGCTGTTTCTGACATTTTTTAGCTATTTTCGACGAAATCATAAATTTTTGACGAATTTTAAGCGGTTTTTGGTGATTTTTAGCATGTTCTAAAGATTTTTTGTTGTTTTTGACGATTTTTAGCTCACCATGAAGAAATTTCAAAATTTTTTTGACGAATTTTTAGATGTTTTTGCTGATTTTTTTGCTGTTTTTTGCAAACTGATTAGCTGTTTTTGATGAATTTTTTGCTGTTAGTGACCATTTTTGCATTTGTTTTAGTATTTTTTTAGCTGTTTATGACGATTATACTGCTATCTATGTCGATTTTTAGCTTTTTTGATGAATTCTAAAATTTGTTTGACGAATTTTGAGCTGTTTTTGACAATATTTAGCGTATCTTTACTATTTTTATCTAAATTGTCAATTTTTTGCTGGTTCTTGATGATTTTTTTAGCTTTTATGACGATATTCAGCTATTTCAGAAAATTATTTATATTTTTCAAAATCCGCTTAAATATCGTCAAAATAGCTAAGAAATCTTCAAATAACAGCTAAAAAATCGGCAAAAACAGATAAAATGTCGTCAATACAGCTAAGAAATCTTCAAAAAAAAGCTGAAAATTTGACAAAAATGCTATAACATCGTAAAAAAATGAAAAGTATTCTCAAAAAAGCTGAAAAATCGTCAAAAAAAATTGAAGAATTATTCAAAAATAGCTAAAAATTGTCAAGGATAGATGTAGAATCGTCAAAAAAAGCAGAAAATAGTGATAAACAGGAAAAATTGTTTTTTTTTTAATATATTTTTTCTGTTTTTCTGTCACCAAAAAATAGTTGTTCCATGATACAAATAGTAAAAAATAGCTAATAACCGTCAAAATAGATCAAAATTTATCAGAAATAGCAATAAAATCGTGAAAAAATGTTAAGAATTCGTCAATAAAAACAATAAATCCATAAAAACATTGTAAAAACGCCACCTACAGCTATTTTGTACGATTTGTTAGCTGTTCTTACGAATTTATAGATTTTATTGACGATATATAAATTTTTTACGAAAATATACCTATTTTATACCTATACCGAATTTATACCTATTTATACCGATTTTTTTGCTATCTTGACGATTTTTAAATTTTTTTTACAAATTTAAATGTTTTTGACCATTTTTTAGCTTTTTTACGATTTTTCAGCAATTCTTACGAATTTTAGCTGTTTTTGACGATTGTTCCGCTCTATTTAACGAATTGTAGATGTTAGTGGCGATTTTTTAATTGTTTTTACGGATTTATTGCTTTTTTGACGAATTTTTAACATTTTTTCACGATTTTTTGCTATTTCTAATGAATTTTGATCTATTTTGATAGTTATCAGCTGTTGTTGACTATTTGTATCATGGAACAACTATTTTTTGGTGTTTTTGATATTTTTTAGCTGTTTCTAAAGTTTCAGCTGTTTTGACGATCTTTTTTGCTATTTTCACGATTTTTTAGCTGTTTTGACAAATTTTATCGAATATTTTTAACGAAATTTCGCTGTTAGTGACGATTTTTATAAATTCATTATACGATTTTATAAAAATTTTGTACGATTTGTTAGCTTTTCTTACGAATTTATAGCTGTTATTGATGATGTATAAATTTTTTACCAATTTATACCTATTTTATACCTATTTTCTACCTATACCGAATTTATACCTATTTATACCGATTTTTTTCTATTTTGACGATTTTTAAACTGTTTTGACAAATTTTAATTTTTTTGACAATTTTTACGATTTCTCAGCAGTTCCTACGAATTTATTGATGTTTATGATGATTTTATACATTTTTTTGCGATTTTATAGCTATTTGTGACGATTTTTTAGCTATTTTGACGATTTTTTAAATTTTTTTGACGAATATTTTAGCTCTTTTTGACGATTCTTATCATTTGTTTACAATTCTTTGATGTTTTTGATATTTTTAGTTGTTTTCACTAATTTTAGCTTTTTTGACGATTTTTTAGCTTTTTGTACGCGTTGTTTTTGAAGGATTTTTAGCTTAGTTTTGACGATTTTTAGTATTTAATTACGATGTTTTAGCTGTTTTGAAGATGTTTAACTGTTTTTGACGATCTGATATCTGCCTTACGAATTTTAAGCTTTTTCTGACGATGTTTTAGCTAATTGGGACGAATATTAGCTGTTTTTAACGATTGTTCCGCTGCTTTTAACGAATTGTAGCTGTTAGTGGCGGTTTTTTAATTGTGTTTACGGATTTATTGTTTTTTCTGACAAATTTTTAGCATTTTTTCACGATTTTATTGCTATTTTTTACGAATTTTTATCTATTTTGACGGTTATTAGCTGCTTTTGACTATTTGTATCATGGAATTACTATTTTTTTTGTTTATGATATTTATTAGCTGTTTCTAAAATTTAAGCCGTTTTGGCGATCTTTTCTGCCATTTTCACGATTTTTTAACTATTCTGACAAATTTTATCGAAAATATTTAACGAATTTTAGCTGTTAGTGACGATTTTTAAATTCATATTTCGATTGTATAGCTATGTTGTACGATTTGTTAGCTGTTCTTACAAATTCATAGCTGTTATTGACAATACATAATTTTTTGACGAATTTATACCAATTTTATACTTATACCGAATTTATACGTATTTATACCGATTTTTTTGGTATTTTGACGATTTTTAAACTTTTTTGACAAATTTTAATTTTTTGACCATTTTTTAGCTTTTTTATGATTTGTCAGCAGTTCTTACAAATTTATTGATGTTTTTGATGATTTTATACATTTTTTTGCGATTTTATAGCTATTTGTGACGATTTTTTTAGCTATTTTGACGATATTTTAGATTTTTTTTACGAATATTTTAGCTCTTTTTGATGATTCTTATCATTTGTTTACAATACTTTGCTGTTTTTGATATTTTTTAGTTGCTTTGTCAGATTTTAGTGGTTTTGACGATTTTATAGCTTTTTGTACAATTTGTTTTTTTTTAGGATTGTTAGCTTAGTTTTGACGATTTTATAGCTGTTTTGAAGATGTTTAGCTGTTTCTGACGTTTTGATAGCTGTTTCAGGAATTTTGAGCTGTTTCTGACGATGTTTTAGCTGTTTGTGACGAATTTTAGTTGTTTTTGACGATTTTTTCGCTGTTTTTAACTAACTGTAGCAGTTAGTGGCGATTTTTTAAATGTTCCTACGGATTTATTGCTTTTTTGACTAATTTTTAACATTTTTTCACGATTTGATTACTGTTTCTGATGAATTTCTGTTTCTGATGAATTTTGATCTATTTTGACGGTTATTAGCTTTTTTTGACTATTTGTATCATGGAATTACAATTTTTTTGTGTTTATGAAAATTTTTAGCTGTTTCTAAAATTTTAGTTTTTTTGACGATCTTTTTCGCCATTTTCCCGATTTTTTAGCTGTTTTGACGAATTTTATCGAATATTTTTAACGAATTTTAGCTGTTAGTGACGATTTTTTAAAATTCATTTTAACATTTTATAGCTATTTTGTAGGATTTGTTAGCTGTTATTGACGATATATAATTTTTAACCAATATATACGTATTTTATACCTAATTTATACCTATATTATACCTTTTTTATACCTATACCGAATTTTTACCTATTATTACCGATT
Organism: Sympetrum striolatum; assembly: GCA_947579665.1. NCBI lineage: Eukaryota > Metazoa > Arthropoda > Insecta > Odonata > Libellulidae > Sympetrum > Sympetrum striolatum. The sequence continues at coordinate 65,041 of CANPUZ010000206.1, forward strand.
TTTTTGCTATTTTGACGATTTTTAAACTTTTTTGACAAATTTTAATTTTTTTGACCATTATTTAACTTTTTTACGATTTGTCAGCAGTTTTTACGAATTTATTGATGTTTTTGATGATTTTATACATTTTTTTGCGATTTTATAGCTATTTGTGACTATTTTTTAGCTATTTTGACGATACTTTAGATTTCTTTGACGAATATTATAGCTCTTTTTGACGATTCTTATCATTCGTTTACAATTCTTTGATGTTTTTGATATTTTTAGTCGCATTGACTAATTTTAGCTTTTTTGACGATTTTTAAGCTTTTTGTACACGTTGTTTTTGAAGGATTTTTAGCTTAGTTTTGACGATTTTTAGTATTTAATTACGATTTTTTAGCTGTTTTAAATATGTTTAGCTGTTTTTGACGAATTGATAGCTGTTTTACGAATTTTGAGCTGTTTCTGACGATGTTATAGCTGTTTGTGACGAATTTTAGCTGTTAGTGACAATTTTAAAAAATACATTATACGATTTTATAGCTGTTTTGTACGATTTGTTAGCTGTTCTTACGAATTTGTAGATGTTTTTGACGATATATAAATTTTATACGAAAATATTCCTATTTTATACCTATTTTATACCTTTACCGAATTTATACCTATTAATACCGATTTTTTTGATATCTTGACGATTTTTAAATTTTTTTGACAAATTTTAATGTTTTTGACCATTTTTGAGCTTTTTTACGATTTTTCAGCAATTCTTACGAATTTTAGCTGTTTTTGACGATTGTTCCGCTGTTTTTAACGAATTGTAGCTGTAAGTGGCGATTTTTACAATGTTTTTATGAATTTATGGATTTATTGACGAATTATTAACATTTTTTACGATTTTATTGCTATTTCTGATAAATTTTGATCTATTTTGACGGTTATTAGCTATTTTTTACTATTTGTATCATGGAACAACTATTTTTTGGTGTTATTGAAATTTTTAAGCTGTTTCTAAAATTAAAGGTGTTTCGACGATCTTTTTTGCTATTTTCACGATTTTTAAGCTGTTTCGACAAATTTTATTGAAAATTTTTAACGAATTTTAGCTGTTAGTGACGATTTTTAAAATTCGTTTTACGATTTTATAGCTATTTTGCACGATTTGTTAGCTGCTCTTACTAAGTTAAGTTAAAACTAAGTATTTTTGACAATTTTTTCTGTTTTTGACGTAAATATACGTATAAATTCGGTATAAGTATAAAATTTGTATAAATTCGTAAAAAATTTATATATCGTCAATAACAGCTATGAATTCGTCAAAATCGTGAAAATAGCAGAAAAGATCGCCAAAACAGCTGATATTTTAGAAACAGCTAAAAAATATCAAAAACACCAAAAAATAGTTGTTCCATGATACAAATAGTCAACAACAGCTAATAACCATCAAAATAGATCAAAATTCATCATAAATAGCAAAAAATCGTGAAAAAATGTTAAAAATTCGTCAAAAAAGCAATAAATCCGTAAAAACAATTAAAAAATCGCCACTAACAGCTACAATTCGTTAAAAAAAGCGGAACAATCGTCAAAAACAGCTAAAATTCGTAAGAATTGCTGAAAAATCGTAAAAAAGCTAAAAAATGGTCAAAAACATTAAAATTTGTCTAAAAAATTTAAAAATCGTCAAGATAGCAAAAAAATCGGTATAAATAGGTATAAATTCGGTATAGGTGTAAAATAGGAATATTTTCGTAAAAAATTTATATATCGTCAATAACATCTATAAATTCGTAAGAACAGCTAACAAATCGTACAAAATAGCTATAAAATCGTAAAATGAATTTTAAAAAATCGTCACTAAAAGCTAAAATTCGTCACAAACAGCTAAAACATCGTCAGAAATAGCTCAAAATTCGTAAAACAGCTATCAAATCGTTAAAAACAGCTAAACATCTTCAAAACAGCTAAATAATCGTAATTAAATACTAAATATCGTCAAAACTAAGCTAAAAATTCTTAAAAAACAATGCATACAAAAAGCTAAAAAATTGTCAAAACAGCTAAAATTTGTCAAAACAACTATAAAATATCGAAAACAGTAGGGATTTGTAAACAAATGATAAGAATCGTCAAAAAGAGATAAAATATTCGTGAAAGAAATTTAAAATATCGTCAAAATAGCAAAAAATCGTCACAAATAGCTCTAAAATCGCAAAAAAATGTATAAAATCATCAACAACATCAATAAATTCGTAAGAACTGCTGACAAATCGTAAAAAAGCTAAAAAATGGTCAAAAAAATTAAAATCTGTAAAAAAAAGTTTAATAATCGTCAAAAGTATTTGTCAAAAATACTTAGTTTTAACTTTAAATACTTAACTTTTCGGAAGAAAAAAGAGTTTTCGTTCATCATTTTAACTCTTCTGGTTAAATTCCTAAAATCGAGTATAAACGGACTAAGTATAACTCAAAAAAAGCCAAAATAGCTTTAAAAAAACTGAAAAATTGCGCTAAAATACTAAGTTATTGATAATTTTATCGAACTTTTCCGGAGAAAAAGACGTTTTCGTTCATCATTTTAATACTTCTCGTTGTATTCCTCAAATCGAGTTTTTACGGGCTAAGAATTCCTCAAAAAAAGGAAAAATAGCGTGAAAAAAAAAGAAAAATTTCGCTAAAATACTTAGTTAATGATGATTTTTTCAAGGTTTTCTGGAAAAATGGAAGTTTTCGTTCATCATTATAATTCATCTCGTTAAATTCCTTAAATCGAGTGTTAACGGGTTAAAAATTACTCGAAAAAAGGCATAATAGAGCAAAAAAACTGAAATATTTGTCTGAAATACTTAGATAAATTATGATTTTTTCGAAATTTTCAGGAAAAAAAGAAGTTTTCCTTCAGCATTTTAACACTTCTCGTTACATTTCTAAAATTTAGCATAAACGGAATAAGAATTAATTGAGAAAATGCAAAATAATGCCAAAAAATGAAAATTTTCGCGAAAATACTTAGTTATTTATGCTTTTTTCGAGGTTTTCCGGGAAAAAAAGAAGCTTTCCATAATCAATTGAATAATTCTCGTTGAATTCCTCAAACCGACTACAAACGAGCCAAGAATTGCAAGAGAAAAAGAATAAAAGCGCCAAAAAACTGAAAACATTCGTTAAAATTCTGAATTACTGATGAATTATTCGATCTTTCCCGGAGAAAAAGACCTTTTCGTTCATCCCATTAATACTTCCTGTTGAATTCCTCAAATAGAGTATACACGGGCTAGAAATTACTCAAAAAAAAGGAATATAGCGGAAAAAGAAAGAAACATTTTGCTAAAATTCTCAGATATTGATGGATTTTCAAATGATTTAGGAGGAACAGAAGTTTTCGTTCATCATTTAAATTCTTCTCGTCAAATTCCTCAAATCGAGTAGAAACGGGTAAAGAATTACTCGAAAAAATGCAAAATAGCGCAAAAAAACTGAAATATTTGTCAAAAATACTTTGTTAATTGATGATTTTTTCAAACTTTTCGGAAGAAAAAGGAGTTTTCGTTCATCATTTTAATTCTTCTGGTTTAACGTCTTAAATTCGAGCATATACGGGCTAAGAATTAAACGAGAAAATGCAAAATAATGCCAAAAAACTGAAAAACTTTGCAAAAATACTCAGTTATTTATGATTTTTTCGAGGTTATCCGGAAAAAAAGAAATTTTCCATCATCAATTGAATACATCTCGTTGAATTCCTCAAATTTAGTTCAAACGGGCTAAGAATTACGAGAAAAAAGGAATATTACCGCCAAAAAACAGAAAAATTTCGTTAAAATTCAGGGTTACTGAGGAATTTTTCGATCTTTCTCGGAGAAAAAGAAGTTTTTGTTCATTATTTTAATACTTCTCGTTGAGTTGATAAAATTGAGTAAATATGAACTAAGAATTACTCAAAATATAAAAAATATTATCAAAAAAAAAGAAAACTTTCGCTAAAATACTTAGTTATTGATGATTATTTCGAGGTTTTCAGGAAAAAAAGACGTTTTCGGTCATTAGTTTAATTCTTCTCGTTAAATTCCTGAAATCGAGTAGAAACGGGCTACCAATAACTCGGAAAAAGGCTAAATAGCGTAAAAAAAGAATACTTTCGCTTATAAACTTAGTTATTGATAATTATTTTGAACTCTTCAGGAGAAAAAGAAGTTTTCGTTCATCATTTTAATACTTCTTGTTGAATTCCTCAAATCGAGTAAAAACGGGCTAAGAATTACAAGAAAAATGGAATAATATCACCAAAAAAAAGAAAACTTTCACTAAAATACTTAGTTAATGATAATTATTTTGAACTTTTCAGGAGAAAAAGACGTTTTCGTTAATACATTTAATTCTTCTCGTTGAATTCCTCAAATGTAGTGAAAACAGGTTAAGAATTATTCGAAAAAAAGCAAAATAGCGCCAAAGAACTGAAAAATTTGTCAAAAATACTTAGTTAATTGAGGATTCTTTCCAACCTTTAGGAAGAAAAAGGAGTTTTCGTACATCATTTTAATTCTTCTGGATAAATTCCTTAAAATCGACCATAAACGAGATAAGAATTACTCGAGAAAATGCAAAATAACGCAAAAAACTGAAAATTTTCGCTAAAATCTCAGTTATTGATGATTTTTCGAGGTTTTCCGGAAAAAAGACTATTTCGTTGATACATTTAATTCTTCCCGTTAAATTCCTCAAACCGAGTGAAAACAGTTACGAATTATTCGAAAATAAAGCAAAATAGCGCCAAAAAAATGAAAAATTTGTCATAAATACTTTGTTTATTGATGATATTTTCGAGCTTTTCGGGAAAAAAAGAAATTTTCCTTCATCAATTGAATACATCTCGTTGAATTTCTCAAATAGAGTGAAACGGGCTAAGAATTACGAGAAAGAAGGAATATTAGCGCCAAAAAACTGAAAAATTCGTTAAAATTCAGGGTTACTGAGGAATATTTCGATCTTTCTCGGAGAAAAAGACGTTTTTGTTCATCATTTTAATACTTCTCGTTGAGTTCCTAAAATTGAGTAAATATGAACTAAGAAGTACTCAAAAAAAAAATATTACCAAAAAAAAAGAAAACTTTCTCTAAAATACTTAGTTATTGATGATTTTTTCGAGGTTTTCCGGAAAAAAAGACGTTTTCGGTCATTATTTTAATTCTTCTCGTTAAATTCCTGAAATCGAGTAAAAACGGGCTACAAATAACTCGAAAAAAGGCTAAATAGCGTAAAAAAAGAAAACTTTCGCTAAAATACTTAGTAATTGATAATTATTTTGAACTTTTCAGGAGAAAAAGAAGTTTTCGTTCATCTTTTAATATACTTCTTAGTATTAAATTTATTGCTATTTTTTACGAATTTTAATCTATTTTGACGGTTATAAGCTGCTTTTGACTATTTGTATCATGGAATTACTATTTTTTTTGTTTATGATATTTATTAGCTGTTTCTAAAATGTAAGCCGTTTTGGCGATCGTTTCTGCTATTTTCACGATTTTTTAACTTTTCTGACAAATTTTATCGAAAATTTTTAACGAATTTTGTGACGATATTTGAATTCATATTTCGATTTTATAGCTATTGTTACGATTGTTGTCAAATTTGTGGTCTGGTAAGGCGATGAGGAAAGGACCCTAAGGGTGGGGAAAAGGGTCTGTGGCGTCTCCTGAGTCTTCAGTCGCCCGTTTGGCTTTGTATGGTGAAGATCAGTGAGACGCATAACGATCCTGAGATTTCGAACTTGAAACAATTCATAGACAAATACAGTCCACTAAGAACAAAGGTTCCGTCTTTATTTACTTACCACCCTAGACGCGAACATAAAATTGGTCCTTCGGGCCGGATCGCTGTGCGAACTGCTTGTGCAAGTTATTACATCAAGTGCTGCCTCACTGCAGGCATAAACGACCATCGCTACGTGGTTCTACGCATCTTGCTGAGCATCTAATACTTCACAACAGTGATTCTCACGGTGAAACACCATATACTGAATATCAAGTGAGCATTACACTCACTCCGGGCACTCAACGATTTAAAAATCGCTGCATTTGGCATCGCCTCATCTGCACCGATAGCCTCTCACCAAGGAGTCGACTTCGGTTGAGTCTTTGCACCCCATCCATAGGGTCACGGCGGGCGGAGACACATTCCAGACGCAGCCTCTCACGGAGGAGTCGACTTGCAGGGCTTCGGAGACGGACGGTCCAGAGGGTCCGGAGTCTGCGAGACAACCTTATTTACGAGGTGTCGGCAGGCAGCGCAGCGAAGGGTCGTCAGCTGTATCCCGCTACGCTACATCGGAGGTCATCGCAGCTGTTGGAGCACTCGTCACTGCATGGCGTACGATTAAATTGCAAACCAAGATAAGTACTACTTCGGTCTGGCTTACTTTTATTCCATTCTTTATTTTCTATTCCTTTGCATTACCAAACCTCACCTTTATTCATTATGGAATCTAAGGGCATGTTAATTAAAAGGAGGGCGTTAGTAAAGAGTAAATTAACACGTATGAAAACCTTCGTTGATAATTTTGAAGAAGGATCAGACGCTATACAAATACGTTTGAGATCTGAGAGAATGCCCGTCATATGGCAAGAATATGATGACATTCAACTTCAACTGGAAATGGAAGACGACGAAGATAACGAAGCGGACAGGGAAGCGTTTGAGAACACCTACTACGCTGTATTAGGGGAAATGACCCACATTTTGGAAAGGGTTTCACAGGCGTCGGCCGCGCAATCACTGGCTTCAACCTCTAGAAATAGCAATGATCGCGTAAACCAACGAGATATAAGATTACCGTTGATTAAACTGCCAAGTTTTAGCGGTAGCGTAACAAGTTTTAAGCACTTTTACGACACGTTCAGTAGTTTGGTAGTTGAAAATAATACTGTGGACGATATTCAACGGTATCACTATTTGTTGTCAGCTCTAACAGGAGAAGCGCACAAATTAATTGAAAACTTGCCAATTACAGCAGACAATTTCAAGGTCGCCTGGGAAATTATATGCAAACGCTATAACAATCCAAAGATCATCGCAACGGCGCACATCAAATCATTATTTTCGATGTTTCCAATGAAATCGGAGTCGGTTACTGAATTAAGGAATCTATTAAATCAATTCATCAGTAATTATAACGCCCTTACGGCTCTACAACTTGAAACGCCATTGCATGAGATTTTGCTATCCCAATTAATACTTGAAGGAATAAACGAAGAGACGTATAAGGAATGGGAGGTTAAGACAAACAGCCAACAATTCCCGAAGTTAGAGGATCTAATTGCCTTTTTAGAATCTAGGTGTCAGGCGTTAGAATTGATCAAATCCAATCAACCACCAAAGGAAGCTTCGAGCAAACGACGTGAGTCATTCAAGCAGGCGCAAAACCCAAGTCAGAGCTATATGACAACAAGCAATCGATGCCCAGTTTGCAATGAGTCTCACTCAATTTATAAATGTAGGTCTTTTTTGCAGAAAGACATTTCGCAAAGGAGGGAATTGGTGAAATCAAAGGGTCTTTGTTTCAACTGCCTACAATCACGACACCGGGTAAACGAGTGTAAATCCGGAGATTGCCGTGTCTGCAAGAAGAAACACCATACCTTTTTGCACATAGAATCAACGAAAGAGCTTGATAATTCCCAAAAACAAGGCACCAGTTCTCAGCAGGAAAAAGGTACAGTCTCGGAGGCATCTAAAGAGGATTCAAATTCATCCTACAACAATACGATTACGTACTGTTCCATGAAGAGTAAAACACAGCCGCGAGTTTTGCTCTCCACTGCCTTGGTCCAGATCCGAAGCAGTGATGGAACATTGCACATGTGTAGAGCCATGTTAGATTCTTGCTCACAAGCTCATTTCATCACTGAAGCACTAGCGCAACGCCTAAAACTAAAGAAAGTTCGCAGCTTTGTCCCAATTCAAGGAATAAATGGTTTGAAATCAACGGTCAAGTATGGTACCACAGTGCAAATTCAGTCTAGGGTCAGCCAATTCCACACTCAGCTTGAGTGTTTAGTATTGCCGAACATATCGGGACAACTACCCTCTTCATACATCAACGCACAGGAATGGGGTATTCCAAAGGAAATTGCGCTAGCGGATCCAAATTTTAACATTCCAGGACAAATCGACATGCTGATTGGGGCGGAGGTTTTCTTCAGCATTCTTAAGCCGGGCAAACAGATTAGACCTGGACCTTACCCGATTTTGCAGGATTCTGAATTAGGCTGGATTTTAGCAGGAAGATTTGATGCACCATTTCAGCGAGATCTACAGACTCAGCCATTGGGAACATACATTGTGAGAGAAAACTCTAATTTAGAAGAACAACTTCGAAAATTTTGGGAAATAGAGGATTTGTTTCAGAATCCGACAACGATTGAAGAGAAAGAATGTGAAGAACATTTTACGATGTACACAAGGAGAGATCAAGAAGGCCGATTCATCGTGCGCCTTCCTTTCCGGAAGAAACCCACAGAACTTGGAGAATCTCAAGAGGCAGCCAAGTCACGACAGCATCATCTTGAGAGACGATTCAGAAGGGACTCAGCACTCAAGGAAGAGTATGTTGCATTCCTGGATGAATACGAGGATTTAGGGCACATGAAATTTGTTCCTGACTTAACAAAATCACTATCAGCATGCTACTTACCACACCACCCGGTATTAAAGCATTCTAGTTTAACGACAAAAACAAGGGTTGTGTTTGATGCGTCCGCAAAGACAAGCAACGGGACTTCGCTGAATGATATACTCATGGTAGGCCCCACTGTACAAGAGGACTTACATTCGATCATTCTTAGGTTTTCATCCATCAGATCGCCTTTACTGCTGACATAGATCTAGTCCGATCGTCCGATGTTGAAGGAAATATCACCGTTAAACTTCTCTGTGCTAAATCCAAGGTAGCACCTGTGAAAAGAGTTTCCATTCCACGATTGGAGCTATGCGGTGCACTTTTGCTTTCACGCCTGTACAAGAAGGTGCTGAATGCACTTAATGTAAATATAGCCGAATGTGTTTTGTGGACAGATTCCACAGTAGTACTAAGTTGGATTTCTACAAGCCCAACAAAATGGAAAACATTCGTAGCCAACCGGGTTTCTGAAATACAGGACAACACATCACTGTGTAAATGGAGGCACATTTCATCTGGGGAAAACCCGGCGGACGTAATCTCTAGAGGAGAGACTGGCGATGCCCTCATTCATTGCAACTTGTGGTGGAATGGGCCGACATGGTTGGTTGACTCACCTTTGACTTGGCCATCAAAATCCAACTTACATACGAATGAACTTCATCAGGAGGAAGGAAAGGTCAAAACGGTTTGTTTGTCTGTCAAAATGGAGGACATCACGCTTCAATTCTCGAGTTTGAGGAGACTTCAGAGAGTAGTTGCGTATTTATTACGATTTATTTTCAACACGCGATGTAAGGGCGACAAAAGAAGGAATGGTTTACTGACTACGATAGAGCTTCAAGAAGCACTAGAATTGTGCATCAAGAGAGTCCAAGGTTTCGAATATGCAGGTGAAATAACGGATCTCTTATCCAATTCATCAATTTCCAACAAGAGCAAACTGAACTCCCTTAATCCCTTCATTTGTAAAACTCGGATACTCAGAGTTGGAGGGAGACTGCATGCTTCCCAGCTTCCATATGAACAGAAGCATCAAATCATTCTTCCTCCTAAACAACATCTTACAAGATTAATTATTGAGGAAGAACACAAAAGACTATTGCACGCGGGCTGCCAATTAGTGCACGCGTCTCTTCGCCAAAAATACTGGATCGTCAAAGGCAAGAACGCAATAAAGCAAGTTATCCATCAGTGTTTGATGTGTTTTAAGTTTAAGGCAGAGACGGCAAAGCAATTAATGGGTGAACTTCCTCATTACAGGATTAACCTTGAAAGACCATTTTTGAACACAGGGGTTGATTGTGCAGGCCCAATTCTAATCAAATCTGGTTTACGGCGATCCAAGGCTAAGATAAAATGCTACATTAGCATATTCGTTTGCTTAGCTTCTAAGGCTATTCATTTAGAGGTTGTAAGCGACATGTCAACGCAAGCATTCCTAGCTGCATTACGAAGATTCATTGCAAGGCGCGGTAGGTGTTCTGCAATATACAGTGACAACGGCACTAACTTCGTAGGGGCAGCTAGAGAGCAACGTGAATTGGCAGAGGCTTTCCAATCAATCCAAAGATCAAGCGTTACCCAGGATTACATCTCTCAAGAAGGCATCCAATGGAAATTCATTCCAGCCCGAGCTCCTCACTTTGGAGGCATTTGGGAGGCCGGGGTTAAATCAATGAAACATCACTTGCGAAGAGTCATGGGTGCCGATTGCCTCACATTTGAAGAACTAACGACACTGCTGACTCAAATAGAGGCATGCCTAAACTCTAGACCTTTGATACCTTTATCAGATGATCCTAATGATCCTTTACCTTTAACGCCCGGTCACTTTCTTATTGGAGCCCCCCTAATTTCCCTTCCCGAGCCAGATCTGAGTAATGCTCGTATTGGTTTGCTTTCCAGATGGCAAGTGCTACAAGCAAGGCTGCAGCACTTCTGGAAGAGTTGGTCAAATGATTATTTGACCCAGCTCCAGCAACGAGCCAAGTGGTCGAGCAAATCGTCTAATGTTCGCCCCGGCATGGTGGTATTACTTAAGGAAGATAATACCTCCCCATTAATGTGGAGACTTGCGGTCATCGACGAGGTGCATCCAGGTGTTGATGGACTCGTTCGTGTGGCAACAGTTAGAAACTCGCATGGAACATTTAAACGCCCCATTAGTAAATTGTGTCCTCTCCCTTCTCAAGAGGAGAAAAGGAACTTTAATCCTTTTTGGCGGGCGGTATGTTACGATTGTTGTCAAATTTGTGGTCTGGTAAGGCGATGAGGAAAGGACCCTAAGGGTGGGGAAAAGGGTCTGTGGCGTCTCCTGAGTCTTCAGTCGCCCGTTTGGCTTTGTATGGTGAAGATCAGTGAGACGCATAACGATCCTGAGATTTCGAACTTGAAACAATTCATAGACAAATACAGTCCACTAAGAACAAAGGTTCAGTCTTTATTTACTTACCACCCTAGACGCGAATATGTTGTACGATTTGTTAGCTGTTCTTACGAATTCATAGCTGTTATGTACGATATATAATTTTTTTACGAATTTATACCAATTTTATACTTATACCGAATTTATACGTATTTATACCGATTTCTTTGGTATTTTGACAATTTTTAAACTTTTTTGACAAATTTTAATTTTTTGACAATTTTTTAGCTTTCTTATGATTTGTCAGCAGTTCTTACAAATTTATTGATGTTTTTGATGATTTTATACATTTTTTTGCGATTTTATAGCTATTTGTGACGATTTTTTTAGCTATTTAGACGATTTTTTAAATTGTTATGACGATTATTTTAGCTCTTTTTGATGATTCTTATCATTCGTTTACAATACTTTGCTATTCTTGATATTTTTTAGTTGCTTTGTCAGATTTTAGTGGTTTTGACGATTTTATAGCTTTTTGTACAATTTCATTTTTTTTAGGATTGTTAGCTTAGTTTTGACGATTTTATAGCTGTTTTGAAGATGTTTAGCTGTTTCTGACGTTTTGATAGCTGTTTTACGAATTTTGAGCTGTTTCTGACGATGTTTTAGCTAATTGTGACGAATTTTAGCTATTTCTGACGATTGTTCCGCTGTTTTTAACGAATTGTAGCTGTTAGTGGCGATTTTTTAAATGTTTTTACGGATTTATTGCTTTTTTTGACGAATTTTTTACATTTTTTCACGATTTCATTTCTATTTCTGATGAATTTTGATCTCTTTTGTCGGTTATTAGCTGTTTTTGACTATTTGTATCATGGAATTACTATTTTTTGGTATTTTTGATATTTTTAAGCTGTTTCTAAATTTTCAGCCCTTTTTGACGATCGTTTTTGCTATTTTCACGATTTTTTAGCTTTTCTGACAAATTTAATCGAAAATTTTTAACGAATTTTAGCTGTTAGTGACTATTTTTAAATTCATATTACGATTTTATAGCTATTTTGTACGATTTGTTAGCTGTTATTGACGATATATAATTTTTTAACCAATATATACGTATTTTATACCTAATTTATACCTATATTATCCCAATTTTATACCTTTACCGAATTTTTACCTATTATTACCGATTTTTTGGCTATTTTGACGATTTTTAAACTTTTTTGACAAATTTTAATTTTTTTGACCATTATTTAGCTTTTCTACGATTTGTCAGCAGTTTTTACGAATTTATTGATGTTTTTGATGATTTTATACATTTTTTTGCGATTTTATAGCTATTTGTGACGATTTTTTAGCTATTTTGACGATTTTTTAGATTTCTTTGACGAATATTTTAGCTCTTTTTGACGATTCTTATCATTTGTTTACAATTCTTTGATTGTTTTGATATTTTTAGTTGCTTTGACTAATTTTAGCTTTTTTGTCGATTTTTAAGCTTTTTGTTCACGTTGTTTTTTAAGGATTTTTAGCTTAGTTTTGACGATTTTTAGTATTTAATTACGATTTTTTAGCTGTTTTGAATATGTTTAGCTGTTTTTGACGATTTGATAGCTGTTTTACGAATTTT
>CANPUZ010000206.1:77891-117745 GCA_947579665.1 Sympetrum striolatum
AACGAAAACTTCTTTTCCTCCTAAAAAATTTGAAAAATCATCTATAGCTAAGAATTTTATCAAAATGTTTCTTTCTTTTTCCGCTATATTCCCTTTTTACTTTCTCCATATACGAAGTATAGAGAAAGTATTGTTTTCATGAAAAAATTCGACTTCGAGATTTCAACGGAAATACACGTTTTGGGGTCCCCAGAACACGTTTTTACCATTTTCTGAATGATTTCTGTGTGTATGTGTGTGTGTTTGTGTGTGTGTGTGTGAGTGTGTGTGTGTGTATGTGTGTGTGTGATAATGGGCGTTCTAACTCGAAAACTAAAAGTCGTATCAATACCAAACTTCATATATAGTACTGTTGTGTGTGCTGTCAGAGTTGATTAGTTTTTGGAGTAAATCCGTTAACCGGAAGTCGAGCTTTATTCATTAAAGCTCATTTCCGGTTTTCAAAATATCTCCATAAATATGATATATACGTCTATTGTATTACTTATAAAAGTTTTAGATAGTATAATTTACTATAACTTTTATATTTAACATATTTTTGTATCACCGGTTCATTAGGAGTTATTCGTGAAATACTGATAAACCGGAAGAAGATGATTATGTACTTTGTGGGCGCTCTAACATGAAAACTATTTGTCGGATCAACACCAAATTTCATACATAGTACTTTTATTACAGTCGTTAGAGTTGATTAGTTTTTGGAGTAAATCGGCTAACCGAAAGTCGAGCTTCATTCTTCAAAGCTCATTTCCGGTTTTCAAAATATCTCCATTAATATGATATTTAGGTATATACTATTATTTATAAATGTTGTAGAAAATTTTATTTACTATAACTTTTTTTTGAAACATATTTTTGCATCACTGATTGTTTAGGAGTTATCCATGAAATACTGATAAACCGGAAGTTGCTGATTATCTACGTTGTGTAAAGCTCATTTCTGGTTTTCAAAATATATCCATAAATATGATATATTGGTATATTGTATTCCTTATAAAAGTTTTTGATAATATAATTTACTATAACTTTTGTATTTAATATATTTTTGTATCACCGGTTGATTAAGAGTTATTCGTGCAATACCGATAACCCGGGAAGTAGCTGTTATGTATTTTGTGGGCGCTCTAACATGAAAACCATTCGTTGTATCAACTTTAAATTCCACATATAGTGTTTTTGTTGGTGTCGTTAGAGTTGATTAGTTTTTGGAGTAAATCGGTTGAGCGGAAGTCGAGCTTCATTCTACAAAGCTCATTTCCGGTTTTCAAAATATCTCCATAAATATGATATTTAGGTATATACTATTAATTATAAATGTTTTAGAAAATTTATCTTACTATAACTTTTGTATGAAACATACTTTTATATCACCGATTGTTTAGGAGTTATTCATGAAATACCGATAAACCGGAATTTGCTTAGTGTGTACTTTGTGGGCGCACTCACATGAAAACTATTTGTCGTTTCAACACCAAATTTCATGTATATTACTTTGGTTGTTGTGATTAGAGTTTATTATTTTTTAGAGTATATCAATTAACCGGAAGTTGAGGTTTACTCTTCGAAGCTTATTTCCGATTTTGCAAAATACCTCTATAAATATGATATTTAGGTATATACTATTATTTTTAAGAGTTATAGAAAAATTACTCTACTACAGCTTTTGTATTAAACATATTTTTGTATCACTGATTGTTTAGGAGTTATTCGTGAAATACCGATAAACCGGAATTTGCTGATTATTTACTTTGTGGGCGCTCTTACCTGAAAACTATTTGTCGTATCAACACCAAATTTCGTACATTTTATTTTGGTTGGTGTCATCAGAGTTGATTAGGTTTTGGAGGATATCGGTTTACCAGAAGTCGATCTTTATTTTTGGAAGCTCATTTCCGTTTTTGAAACATTTCACCATTAATCCTTAAGTAGTCTCGTGGGGTCAATGTGACATCAGGCGCTATATTACCGTCGGGATCACAGAAACTAATGAAGATATTTCAACCAAATTTTCGTTTTGTAAAAATGTTGTCCATGTTATGATTATCTGAGGATTTTCTTAATGTCAAGTTATAAGAAGTATGCAATTTTAGCAGTGCTACCAAATTTACTGAAATAAATTTTAATAATTATCTAAACATTATTTCAACAATTTTTAAGCACCTATACATAAAATAATTCATAGGTAAGTACCAAAAAAATAATGAACACCATATCATGCATATAAACTGACGAAAATTAATATCCAAAACATAAGGTTTCGGGATATTTTAAAGATTTACTGAATATTTTAGGAATGAATCTATAATGTTTAAAATGCTATTACAGTTCACAGAATACCTTACTAATGCTCACTGAGTAAATATGTGTTGATATAGTTTCAATATAGTAACATAGAGCTACGCATTAATTTGTTTTTTTACTTTCTCCATATACGAAGTATAGAGAAAGTATTGTTTTCATGAAAAAAATCGACTTCGAGATTTCAACGGAAATACATGTTTTGGGGACCCTAGAACACGTTTTGACCATTTTCGGAATGATGTCTGTGTGTATGTGTGTGTGTGTGTGTGTGTGTGTGTGTGTGTGTGTGTGTGACAGTGGGCGCTCTAACGTGTAAACTATTAGTCGTATCAATACCAAAATTCATATATATACTGTGGTGTGTGCTGTCAGAGTTGATCAGCTTTTCAAGTAAATCGGTAAACCGGAAGTCGAGCTTCATACTTCAAAGCTCATTTCCGGTTTTCAAAATATCTCCATAAATATGATATTTAGGTATATACTATTACTTATAAAACTTTTATAAAATATTATATACTATGACTTTTGCATGAAATATATTTTTCTATCACTGATTGTGTAGGAGTGATTCGTGAAATACTGATAAACCGGAAGTTGTAATTATGTACGTTGTGGTCGCTCTGGGCACTGGGGCGAAAGGCCACTTCATCGTTTTTCATCGAAAAGGTCCCGAAAAGCATTATTTATAATATTTGGGACGTAAAAGATAATAATATATAAATTAATCACTCATCTTCAAAGTTTAGATGGAATAAGGAGTTCAAAATTACTGTCGTAGATAAATATTTACATCTTATATATGGAGAAAGTCATGTGCTGGCCACATCAGATTTTTTTGAGTAATTCTTAGCACGTTCATACTCTATTTGAGGATGTCAACGAGAATAATTAAAATTTTGCCATTTATGAATAAGTTTTAACCCGTTTACACTCGATTTGAGGATTTTAACGAGAATAATTAAAATTATGTTCGAAAAAGTTTTTTTTTCCGGAAAACCTCGAAAAAATCATCTTTAACAAAGTATTTTAGCGAAATTTTTCAGTTTTTGGCGTTATTTTGATTTTCTCAAATAATTCTTATTCCGTTTATGCTAAATTTTAGAAATTTAATGAGAATTGTTAAAATGCTGAACGAAAACTTCTTTTTTTCCAGAAAATTTCGAAAAAATCATCATTTATCTAAGTATTTCAGACAAATTTTTCTGTTTTTTTGCGCTATTTTGCATCTTTTCGAGTAATTCTTTACCCGTTTATACTCGATTTGAGGAATTTAACGAGAAGAATTTAGAAGATGAACGAAAACTACTTTTTTTTCGGTAAATCTCGAAAAAATCATCATTAACTAAGTATTTTAGCGAAATTTTTCTTTTTTTATGCTATTTTTCCTTTTTTGATTAATTCTTAGCCAGCTTATACTCGATTTAAGAATTGAAGGGGAAATGTAAAAATGATGATCGAAAAGATCTAT
This sequence comes from Sympetrum striolatum, assembly GCA_947579665.1. Lineage (NCBI taxonomy): Eukaryota > Metazoa > Arthropoda > Insecta > Odonata > Libellulidae > Sympetrum > Sympetrum striolatum. Next base: position 81,661 of record CANPUZ010000206.1, read on the forward strand.
TTCTCCAGAAAACCTTGAAAAATTCATCAACAACTAAGATTTTTAGCGAAATATTTCAGTTTTTTTGCTCTATTATGCCTTTTTTCGAGTAATTTTTAATCCGTTTACACTCGATTTCAGGAATTTAACGAAAATAATTAAAATTATGATCGAAAAATTCTTTTTTTCCGGAAAACCTCGAAAAAATCATCATTAACTAAGTATTTAGCGAAATTTTTCTTTTTTTTCACGCTATTTTTCCGTTTGTTGAGGAATACTTAGCCCGTATAAACTTAACTAAACAGCTAAAAACAACAATTTAATTGTTTTTACTGATTTATTGCTTTTTTGACGAATTTTTTACATTGTTTCACGATTTTATTGCTATTTCTGATGAATTTTGATATTTTTTAGCTGTTTCTTAAATTTTAGCTGTTTTGACGATTTTTTTGCTATTTTCACCATTTTTAGCTGTTTAGACAAATTTTATCGAATATTTTTAACAAAATTTCGCTGTTAGAGACGATTTTTTAAAATTCATTATACGATTTTATAGATATTTTGTACGATTTGTTAGCTGTTCTTACGAATTTATAGCTGTTGTTGACGATATATAATTTTTTTACGAATTTTTACCTATTTTATACCTTTTTTCTACCTATACCAAATTTATATCTATTTATATCGATTTTTTTGCTATTTTGACGATTTTTAAACTGTTTTGACGATTTTTAATTTTTTTGACCATTTTTACGATTTGTCAGCAGTTCCTACGAATTTATTGATGTTTTTGATGATTCCTAACATTTTTTCACGATTTTATTGCTATTTCTGATGAATTTTGATGGTTATTAGCTTTTCTTGACTATTTGTATCATGGAACAACTATTTTTTGGTGTTTTTGATATTTTTTAGTTGTTTCTAAAATTTTAGCAGCTTTGACGATCTTTTTTGCTATTTTCACGATTTTTTAGCTGTTTAGACAAATTTTATGGAATATTTTTAACAAAATTTCGCTATTAGTGACGATTTTTTAAATTCATTATACGATTTTACAAATATTTTGTACGATTTGTTAGCTGTTCTTACGAATTTATAGCTGTAATTGACGATTTTAAAATTTTTTATGAATTTATACCTATTTTATACCTATTTTCTACCTATACCGATATTATACCTATTTATACCGATTTTTTGCCATTTTGACGATTTTTAAACTGTTTTGACTAATTTTAATTTTTTTACCATTTTTACGATTTGTCAGCAGTTCCTACGAATTTATTGATGTTTTTGATGATTTTGTACATTTGTTTGCGATTTTATAGCTATTTGTGACGATTTTTTAGCTATTTTGACGATTTTTTAAATTTTTTGACAAATATTTTAGCTCTTTTTGACGATTCTTATCATTTGTGTACAATTCTTTGCTTTTTTTGATATTTTTTAGTTGTTTTGATACATTTATGCTGTTTTGACGATTTTTTAGCTTTTTGTAGGGGTTGTTTTACAAGGATTTTTAGCTAAGTTTCGACGATTATTAGTATTTTATTACGATTTTATTGCTGTTTTACGAATTTTGAGCTGTTTCTGACGATGTTTTAGCTGTTTGTGACGAATTTTAGCTGTTACAGACGATTTTTTAAAATTCATTTTACGATTTTATAGCTATTTTTTACTATTTAGTAGCTGTTCTTACAAATTTATAGCTGTTATTGACGATATATATTTTTTTTACGAAAATATACCTATTTTAAACCTATTCTATACCTATACCGAATTTATACCTATTTATACCGATTTTTTTGCTATTTTGACGATTTTAAAACTTTTTTGACAAATTTTAATGTTTTTGACCATTTTTTAGCTTTTTTACGATTTGTCAGCAGTTCTTACGAATTTTAGCTGTTTTTGACAATTGTTCCTCTGTTTTTAACGAATTGTAGCTGTAAGTGGCGATTTTTATAATGTTTTTATGGATTTATATCTTTTTTTGACGAATTTTTAACATTTTTTCACGATTTTATAGCTATTACTGATGAATTTTGATCTATTTTGACGGTTATTAGTTGTTCTTGACTATTTGTATCATTAAATTATTATTTTTTGGTGTTTTTGATATTTTTAAGCTGTGTCTGTAATTTTAGCAGTTTTGACGATCTTTTTTGATATTTTCACGATTTTTCAGCTGTTTTGACAAATTTTATCGAAAATTTTTAACGAATTCTAGCTGTTAGTGACGATTTTTAAAATTCATTTTACGATTTTATAGCTATTATGCACGATTTGTTAGCTGTTCTTACGAATTTATAGCTGTTATTGACAATATATAAATTTTTTGTGAATTTATACCAATTTTATACTTATACTGAATTAATACCAATTTATACTGATTTTTTGGAATTTTGAAGATTATTAAACTATTTTTGACCATTTTTTAGCTTTTTTAAGTATTGTAAGCAGTTCTTACGAATTTAATGATGTTTTTGATGATTTTTAACATTTTTCACGATTTTATTGCTATTTCTGATGAATTTTGATGGTTATTTGCTTTTCTTGACTATTTGTATCATGGAACAACTATTTTTTGGTGTTTTTGATATTTTTTAGTTGTTTCTAAAATTTTAGCAGCTTTGACGATCTTTTTTGCTATTTTCACGATTTTTTAGCTGTTTAGACAAATTTTATGGAATATTTTTAACAAAATTTCGCTGTTAGTGACGATTTTTTAAATTCATTATACGATTTTACAGATATTTTAAACGATTTGTTAGCTGTTCTTACGAATTTATAGCTGTAATTGACGATTTTTAAATTTTTTATGAATTTATACCTATTTTATACCTATTTTCTACCTATACCGATATTATACCTATTTATACCGATTTTTTGCCATTTTGACGATTTTTAAACTGTTTTGACTAATTTTAATTTTTTTACCATTTTTACGATTTGTCAGCAGTTCCTACGAATTTATTGATGTTTTTGATGATTTTGTACATTCGTTTGCGATTTTATAGCTATTTGTGACGATTTTTTAGCTATTTTGACGATTTTTTAAATTTTTTGGACGAATATTTTAGCTCTTTTTGACGATTCTTATCATTTGTGTACAATTATTTGCTGTTTTTGATATTGTTTAGTTGTTTTGATTCATTTATGCTGTTTTGACGATTTTTAAGCTTTTTGCACGGGTTGTTTTTCAAGGATTTTTAGCTTAGTTTCGACGATTTTTAGTATTTTATTACGATTTTATTTCTGTTTTGAAGATGTTTAGCTGTTTTTGAAGATTTGATAGCTGTTTTACGAATTTTGAGCTGTTTCTGACGATGTTTTAGCTGTTTGTGACGAATTTTAGCTGTTAAGGACGATTTTTTAAAATTCATTTTACGAATTTATAGCTATTTTTTACTATTTGGTAGCTGTTCTTACGAATTTATAGCTGTTATTGACGATATATATTTTTTTACGAAAATATACCTATTTTAAACCTATTTTAAACCTATACCGAATTTATACCTATTTATACCGATTTTTCTGCTATTTTGACTTTTTTTAAACTTCTTTGACAAATTTTAATGTTTTTGACCATATTTTTGCTTTCTTACGATTTGTAAGCAATTATTACGAATTTTAGCTGTTTTTGACGATTGGACCGCTGTCTTTAACGAATTGTAGCTGTAAGTGGCGATTTTTATAATTTTTTAAATATTTATTGCTTTTTTTGACGAATTTTTAACATTTTTCACGATTTTATTGCTTTTTCTGATGAATTTGGATCTATTTTGACGGTTATTAGCTATTTTTGACTATATGTATCATGAAATTATTATTTTTTGGTGTTTTTGATATTTTTAAGCTGTTTCTAAAATTTTAGCTGTTTTGACGATCTTTTTTGCTATTTTCACGATTTTTTAGCTGTTTTGACAAATGTTATCGAAAATTTTTAATGATTTTTAGCTGTTAGTGACGATTTGTAAAATTCATTTTACGATTTTATAGCTATTTTGCACGATTAGTTTGCTGTTCTTACGAATTAATAGCTGTTATTGACAATATATAATTTTTTTGTGAATTTATACCAATTTTATACTTATACTGAATTAATACCAATTTAAACCGATTTTTTTGGAATTTTGACGATAATTAAACTTTTTTTGACAGATTTTAATTTTTTTGACCATTTTTTTAGCTTTTTTACGATTTGTCAGCAGTTCTTACGAATTTATTGATGTTTTTGATGATTTTATACATTTTTTGCGATTTTATAGCTATTTGTGACGATTTTTTAGCTATTTTGACGATTTTTTAAATTTTTTTGACTAACATTTTAGCTCTTTCTGACGATTCCTATCATTTGTTTACAAATCTTTGCTGTTTTTGATATTTTTTAGTTATTTTGACCAATTTTAGCTGTTTTGACGATTTTTTAGCTTGTTGTAGGTGTTGTTTGTTAAGAATTTTTAGCTTAGTTTTGACGATTTTTAGTATTTAATTACAATTTTTTAGCTATTTTGAAGATGTATAGCTGTTTTTGACGATTTGATAGCTGTTTCACGAATTTTGAGCTGTTTCTGACGTTATTTTAGCTTTTTGTGACGAATTTTAGCTGTTTTTGACGATTGTTCCGCTTTTTTTAACGAATTGTAGCTGTTAGTGGCGATTTTTTAATTGTTTTTACTGATTTATTGCTTTTTTGACGAATTTTTAACATTTTTTCACGATTTTATTGCTATTTCTGATGAATTTTGATCAATCTTGATGGTTTTTAGCTGTTCTTGTCTATTTGTATCATGGAAGAACTATTTATTGGTGTTTTTGATATTTTTTAGCTGTTTCTAAAATTTTAGCTGTTTTGACGATCTTTTTTGCTATTTTCACGATTTTTTAGCTGTTTAGACAAATTTTATGGAATATTTTTAACAAAATTTCGCTATTAGTGACGATTTTTTAAATTCATTATACGATTTTACAAATATTTTGTACGATTTGTTAGCTGTTCTTACGAATTTATAGCTGTAATTGACGATTTTTAAATTTTTTATGAATTTATACCTATTTTATACCTATTTTCTACCTATACCGATATTATACCTATTTATACCGATTTTTTGCCATTTTGACGATTTTTAAACTGTTTTGACTAATTTTAATTTTTTTACCATTTTTACGATTTGTCAGCAGTTCCTACGAATTTATTGATGTTTTTGATGATTTTGTACATTTGTTTGCGATTTTATAGCTATTTGTGACGATTTTTTAGCTATTTTGACGATTTTTTAAATTTTTTGACAAATATTTTAGCTCTTTTTGACGATTCTTATCATTTGTGTACAATTCTTTGCTTTTTTTGATATTTTTTAGTTGTTTTGATACATTTATGCTGTTTTGACGATTTTTTAGCTTTTTGTACGCGTTGTTTTTTAAGGATTTTTAGCTTAGTTTCGACGATTTTTAGTATTTTATTGCTGTTTTGAAGATGTTTAGCTGTTTTTGACGATTTGATAGCTGTTGCACGAATTTGTAGATGTTTCTGACGATGTTTTAGCTAATTGTGACGAATATTAGCTGTTTTTGACGATTGTTCCGCTGTTTTTAACGAATTGTAGCTGTAAATGGCGATTTTTTAATTTTTTTATGTATTTATTGCTTCTTTTGACGAATTTTTAACATTTTTCACGATTTTATTGCTTTTTCTGATGAATTTTGATCTATTTTGACGGTTATTAGCTATTTTTGACTATATGTATCATGAAATTATTATTTTTTGGTGTTTTTGATATTTTTAAGCTGTTTCTAAAATTTTAGCTGTTTTGACGATCTTTTTTGCTATTTTCACGATTTTTTAGCTGTTTTGACAAATGTTATCAAAAATTTTAAATGAATTTTAGCTGTTAGTGACGATTTGTAAAATTCATTTTACGATTTTATAGCTATTTTGCACGATTAGTTTGCTGTTCTTACGAATTAATAGCTGTTATTGACAATATATAATTTTTTTGTGAATTTATACCAATTTTATAATTATACCGAATTTATACCAATTTAAACCAATTTTTTTGGTATTTTGACGATTTTTAAACTATTTTGACAAATTTTAATTTTTTTGACCATTTTTACGATTTGTCAGCAGTTCTTACGAATTTATTGATGTTTTTGATGATTTTATACATTTTTTGCTATTTATTGCTATTTGTGACGATTTTTTATCTATTTTGACGATTCCCTAGATTTCATTGACGAATATTTTAGCTCTTTTAGACGATTCTTATCATTTGTTTACAATTCTTTGCTGTTTTTGATATTTTTTAGTTGTTTTGATACAGTTAAGCTGTTTTGACGATTTTTAGTATTAAATTACGATTTTTTAGCTATTTTGAAGATGTTTAGCTGTTTTTGACGATTTTATATCTGTTTTACGAATTTTGAGCTGTTTCTGACGATGTTTTAGCTGTTTGTGACGAATTTTAGCTGTAAGTGACGATTTTATATAATTCATTTTACGATTTTAAAGATATTTTGTACGATTTGTTAGCTGTTCTTACGAATTTATAGCTGATATTGACGATATATAAATTTTTTACGAAAATATACCTATTTTGCACCTGTTTTATACCTATACCGAATTTATACCGATTTTTTTGCTATTTTGACGATTTTTAAACCTTTTTTGACAAATTTTAATGTTTTTGACCATTTTTTAGCTTTTTTACGATTTGTCAGCAGTTCTTACGAATTTTAGCTGTTTTTGACGATTGTTCCGCTGTTTTTAACGAATTGTAGCTGTAAGTGGCGATTTTTATAATGTTTTTATGGATTTATATCTTTTTTTGACGAATTTTTAAGGTTTTTTCACGATTTTATAGCTGTTTTGACAAATGTTATCGAAAATTTTTAACGAATTTTAGCTGTTAGTGACGATTTTTAAAATTCATTTTACGATTTTATAGCTATTATGCACGATTTGTTAGCTGTTCTTACGAATTTATAGCTGTTATTGACAATATATAAATTTTTTGTGAATTTATACCAATTTTATACTTATACTGAATTAATACCTATTTATACTGATATTTTGGAATTTTGACGATTATTAAACTTTTTTGACAGATCTTAATTTTTTTGACCATTTTTTAGCTTTTTTAAGATTTGTCAGCAGTTCTTACGAATTTATTGATGTTTTTGATGATTTTTAACATTTTTTCACGATTTTATTGCTATTTCTGATGAATTTTGATGGTTATTAACTTTTCTTGACTATTTGTATCATGGAACAACTATTTTTTGGTGTTTTTGATATTTTTAAGCTGTTTCTAAAATTTTAGCTGTTATGATGATCTTTTTTGCTATTTTCACGATTTTTTAGCTGTTTAGACAAATTTTATCGAATATTTTTAACAAAATTTCGCTGTTAGTGACGATTTTTTAAATTCATTATACGATTTTACAGATATTTTGTACGATTTGTTAGCTGTTCTTACGAATTTATAGCTGTTATTGACGATTTTTAAATTATTTACGAATTTATACCTATTTTCTACCTATACCGATATTATACCTATTTATACCGATTTTTTTGCCATGTTGACGATTTTTAAACTGTTTTGACTAATTTTAATTTTTTTACCATTTCTACGATTTTTCAGCAGTTCCTTCGAATTTATTGATGTTTTTGATGATTTTGTACATTTTTTTGCGATTTTATAGCTATTTGTGACGATTTTTTAGCTATTTTGACGATTTTTTAAATTTTTTTGATGAATATTTTAGCTCTTTTTGACGATTCTTATCATTTGTGTACAATTCTTTGCTGTTTTTGATATTGTTTAGTTGTTTTGATACATTTATGCTGTTTTGACGATTTTTAAGCTTTTTGTACGGGTTGTTTTTCAAGGATTTTTAGCTTAGTTTCGACGATTTTTAGTATTTTATTACGATTTTATTTCTGTTTTGAAGATGTTTAGCTGTTTTTGACGATTTGATAGCTGTTTTACGGATTTTGAGCTGTTTCTGACGATGTTTTAGCTGTTTGTGACGAATTTTAGCTGTTAAGGACGATTTTTTAAAATTCATTTTACGAATTTATAGCTATTTTTTACTATTTGGTAGCTGTTCTTACGAATTTATAGCTGTTATTGACGATATATATTTTTTTTACGAAAATATACCTATTTTAAACCTATTTTATACCTATACCGAATTTATACCTATTTATACCGATTTTTCTGCTATTTTGACTTTTTTTAAACATCTTTGACAAATTTTAATGTTTTTGACCATATTTTTGCTTTCTTACGATTTGTAAGCAATTATTACGAATTTTAGCTGTTTTTGACGATTGGACCGCTGTCTTTAACGAATTGTAGCTGTACGTGGCGATTTTTATAATTTTTTATGTATTTATTGCTTTTTTTGACGAATGTTTAACATTTTTCACGATTTTATTGCTTTTTCTGATGAATTTTGATCTATTTTGACGGTTATTAGCTATTCTTGACTATATGTATCATGAAATTATTATTTTTTGGTGTTTTTGATATTTAAGCTGTTTCTAAAATTTTAGTTGTTTTGACGATCTTTTTTGCTATTTTCACGATTTTTTAGCTGTTTTGACAAATGTTATCGAAAATTTTTAATGAATTTTAGCTGTTAGTGACGATTTGTAAAATTCATTTTACGATTTTATAGCTATTTTGCACGATTAGTTCGCTGTTCTTACGAATTAATAGCTGTTATTGACAATATATAATTTTTTTGTGAATTTATACCAATTTTATACTTATACTGAATTAAAACCTATTTATACAGATTTTTTGGAATTTTGACGATAATTAAACTTTTTTTGACAGATTTTAATTTTTTTGACTGTATTTTTGCTATCGTTGTATACATCTTTGCTTTTTTCGATTATATCTCGATAAAATGACGAAAATTCAGGGAAAATAGAGGAACAAAAATTGAAATTTTGGTGAAATTAACCATTATCGTGGCATTTTTTCGATCATATATCGAAAGAATGACGAAAATTAAGGCAATAAAAAGGAAAAAAATTGAAATTTCGGTGAAATTATCAATATTCGTTGCATTATTTCGATCATATACAGATAAAATGACGACACGTAACGCAAAATTGATGAAAAAAATTGAATTTCGCTAAAATTTTCCGTTTTCGTATTTTTTCGATCTTATCTCGATAATATGACGAGTATTAAGACAAAACTGTGGAAAAAAATTGTAATTTTGCTTAAAATTTCCGTATTCGTTGATTTTTTTCGATTACATCTCGATAAAATGACGAAATTTAAGACAAAACTTAAAGGTTAAAATTCGATATTTCGAAAACATTTTCCGTTTTCGTTGATTTTTTCTATCATATCTTGATAAAATGACGAAAATTATAGCTAAATAGAGGAAAAAATTGGAATTCCGGTGAAATAATCCGTTTTGATTGCTTTTTCCGATCATATTTGATCATAAAATGACGAAAATCAATGCAATATAGGAGTAAAAAATTAAATTTTCGCTGAAATTATTCATTTTCGTTTCTTTTTTTGATCATACCTCAATAAAATTACGAAAAGTAAGGACTAGAAGAAATAGATTGAAATTACGCTAAATTTATCCGTATCCGTTTCTTTTTTCAATCATATGTCGCTAAAATGACGAAAATAAGGAAAAATAGAAAAAAAGATTGAAATTTTGCAAAAATTATCCGTTTTTGTTGCTTTTTTCGATCATATCTCAAAAAAATAACTAAAATTAAAGAAAAATGAGCAGAAAAAATTGAAATTTCGGTGAAATTAACCGTTTTCGTATCTTTTTTCGATCATATCTCGATAAAATGATCATTAAGGCAAAATAAAAGTAAAAAATTAAATTTTCGCTAAAATAATCCGTTTTCATTTCTTATTTAGATCAAATCTCCGAAAATGACTAAAATTAAGGAAAAAAGATTAGAAAAAATCTAAATTTTTCTGAAATTAAATTCTCAATAATATGTCAATAAAATGATGTAAATTAAGGAATATAGAGGAAAAAGAAGTAAAATTTTGGTGAAATTATCCGTTTTCGTTACAATTTTTGATCATATCTAAAAAAATAGCGAAAATTAACGAAAAAAGAGAGGAGAAAAATAGAAATTTCGGTGAAATTATCCATTTTGGTTGAATTTTTTCGATCATATCTCAACAGAATGACGTCATTTCAAGCAAAATTAAGGAAAAAAAATTGACATTCCGCTAAAATTTCCCGTTTTCGTTGAATTTTTCGATTATATCTCGATAAAATGACGAAAATAAGAAAAAATAGAAAACAAAGATTGAAATTTGGAAAACATTATTCGTGTTTGTTGCTTTTTTCGATCATATCTCGATAAAATGACGAAAATTAAGGCAAAATAGAGGAAGAAAAATTGAAATTTCTCTAAAATTATCTCTTGTTGTTGCAATTTTTGATCATATCTAAAAAAAACGTAAATTTACGAGAAAAGAGAGAAAAAATTGAAATTTCGGTGAAATTATCCGTTTCCGTTACGTTTTTCGATCGTATTTCGAAAAAATCTGATGTGGCCAACACATGACTTTCTCCGTATTTATTGAAAACATAAGCCTATGCCGGTAATATATAAATAACTCCAAAACAATGAGTGCTACAGGAAAATGTTTCATACAAGCTTTGTAGTAAAAAACATTATCTACTACTTTGGTACACAATTGTATGTACCTTCATTGCATTCTGACAGAGATAAGTGTGAAAAACTTCAATTTCTGGGTAAACAATAACTTCCGGTTAACCATTATTGAAGAATAACTCCTAAACAATCAGTGTTACGAAACAATTTTTCATACAAAAGTTGTAGTAAAGTAAAATATCTATAACTTTTGTGTGTAAATGTATATACCTAAATTGCATTCTGACAGAGATATGTATGAAAAACTTCCTTTTCTGGGTAAACAACAACTTCTGGTTAACCATTATTGAAGAATAACTCCTAAACAATCAGTGTTACGAAAAAATGTTTTTACAAAAGTTGTAGTAAAATACATAATATCACCGAAATTTGAAATTTCGGTGATATTATCCATTTTCGTTGCATTATTTCGATCATATATCGATAAAATGACGATCATTAAGGCAAAATAGAAGTAAAAAGTAAAATTTTCGCTGAAATGACTTGTTTTCGTTGCTTTTTTCGATCATATCTAAATTAAATGAAGAAAAAAAATCTGATGTGGCCAGCACATGACTTTCTCCATATTTTAGATGTAAATATTTATCTACGACAGTAATTTCGAACTCTATATTCCATCTAAACTTTGAAGATGAGTGATTAATTTAGAGATTATTATCTTTGACGTCACAAAAATTATAAATAATGTTTTTCGGGACATGTTCGATGAAAATGATGATATTGGTCTTTCGCCCCAGCGCCCAGAGCGCCCACAACATACATAATCAGCAACTTCCGGTTTATCAGTATTTCACAAATAACTCCTGTACAATCAGTGATACAAAAATATGTTTTTACAAAAGTTATAGTAAATTATATTTTCTAAAACTTTTATAAATAATAGTATATACCTAAATATCATATTTATGGAGATATTTTGAAAACCGGAAATGAGCTTTGAAGAATGAAGCTCGACTTCCGGTACACCGATTTTCTCCAAAATCTAATCAACTCTAAAGACACAAACCAAAATATTATACATGAGATTTGATGTAGATCCGATAAATACGTTTTATGTTAGAGCGCCCACAAAGTACATAATCAGCTACTTCCGTTTGATCAGTATTTCACGAATAACTCCTAATCAACCGGTGATACAAAAATATGTTAAATACAAAAGTTATAGTAAAACACATTATCTAAAACTTTTATATGGTACACAATATACCTATATATCATATTTATGGAGATATTTTGAAAACCGGAAATGAGCTTTGATGAATGAAGCTCGACTTCCGGTTTACCGATTTACTTGAAAAACTAATCAACTCTGACAGCACACACTACAGTACTATATATGAATTTTGGTATTGATACGACTTATAGTTTTCACGTTAGAGCGCCCACTGTCACACACACACATACACACACACACACACACACACACACACACACATACACACAGACATCATTCCGAAAATGGTCAAAACGTGTTCTAGGGAGCCCAAAACATGTATTTCCGTTGAAATCTCGAAGTCGATTATTTTCATGAAAACAATACTTTCTCTATACTTCGTATATGGAGAAAGTAAAAAGGCAGACTAGAGGAAACAGATTGAAATTACGCTAATTTTATCAGTTTCCGTTGCTTTTTTCGATCATATCTCGATAATATGATGATCTTTAAGGCAAAGTAGAAGTAAAAAGTAAAATTTTCGCTGAAATGACTTGTTTTCGTTGCTTTTTTCCATCATATCTCATTTAAATGAAGAAAAATAAGGCAGACTAGAGGAAACAGATATAAATTACGTTAAAATTATCCGTTTCCGATGCATTTTTCGATCATATCTCGATAAAATGACGAAAATGTAGGCAAAATAAAGGAAGAAAAATTGAAATATCTCCAAAATTATCCGTTTTCGCTGCAATTTTCGATCATATAAAAAAACGATAATTAACGAGAAAAGAGGAGAAAAAATTTAAATTTCGGTGAAATTAACCGTTTTCGTTGCTTTTTTCGATCATATTTCGAAAAAATTACAGAACTTTAGGCAAAATAAGGGAGACAAATTGAAATTTCGGTGAAATTAACCATTTTCATTGCATTCCTTCGATTATATATCGATTAAATGAGGATATTTAAAGCAAAATAAATGAAATAAAATTGATATTTCGCTAAAATAATCCGGTTTCGTTCTTTTTTCGATCATATCTCAATAAAATGACTAAAATTAAGGAAAACAGAGGAGAAAAAATCTAAATTCTACTTTAATTAAATTCTCAATAATATATCAATAAAATTACGTAAATTAAGAAATATATTGAGGAAAAAAAATTATTATTTTGGTGAAATTATCCGTTTTCGTCGCTTTTTCAAACATATATCGAAAAAATGACGAAAATCTAGGCAATATAAAGGAAAAATTTGAAATTTCGGTGATATTATCCATTTTCGTTGCATTATTTCGATCATATATCGATAAATGACGGCATTTAACGCAAACATGCGGAAAAAAATTGTAATTTCGCTAAAATCTTCCATTTTCGTTGGTTGACTCAATCATATCAGTATAAAATGACGAAAATAAACAAAAAATGGAGGAAAAAAATTGAAATTTCTATAAAATTATCTGTTTTCGTTATTTTTTTCGATTATATCTCGATAAAATGACGAAATTTAAGACAAAATTAAAGGTTAAAATCCAATCTTTCGCAATTATTTTCCGTTTTCGGTGATTTTTTCAATCATTTTTCGCTAAATGACTAAAATTAACGAAAAAAGAAGGAGAAAAAATTGACATTTTGGTGAAATTATCTGATTTCGTTGCGTTATTCCGATCATATTTCGAAAAAATTACGAAACTGTAGGCAAAATAAGGGAGACAATTTGAAATTTCGGTGAAATTAACCATTTTCATTGCATTCCTTCGATTATATCTCGATTAAATGAGGACATTTAAAGCAAAATAGATGAAATAAAATTGAAATTTCGCTAAAATTATCCGGTTTCGTTCCTTTTTTCGATCATATCTCAATAAAATGACTTAAATTAAGGAAAACAGAGGAGAAATATCTAAATTCTACTAAAATTAAATCTCAATAATATCTCAATAAAAGTACCTACGTAAATTAAGAAATATAGAGGAAAAAAATTATTATTTTGGTGAAATTATCCGTTTTCGTTGATTTTTTCGATTAAATCTCGATAAATTGTCGAACATTAACGAAAATAGACAAGTAAAAATAGACATTTCGGTAAAATTATCCGTTTTCGTTGGTTTTTTCCATCATATATCGAAAAAATGACGAAAATTTGGGCTAAATAAAGGAAAAAAATTGAAATTTGGGTGATATTATCCATTTTCCTTGCGTTTTATCGATCATATACCGGTAGAATGACGATCATTAAGGCAAAATAGAAGTAAAAAATAAAATTTTCGCTGAAATTACTCGTTTTCGTTGCTTTTTTCGATCACATCTCAATTAAATGAAGAAAAATAAGGCAGACTAGAGGAAACAGATTGAAATTACGCTAAAATTATCCGTTTCAGTTGCTTTTTTCGATCATATCTCGGTAAAATGACGAAAATTTAGGCAAAATAAAGGAAGAAAAAATGAAACTTCTCTAAAATTATCAGTTTTCGTTGCAATTCATGATCATATCTCAAAAAAATTGCAAAAATTCACGGAGGAGAAAAAATAGAAATTTCGGTGAAATTATCCGTTTTCGTTGGTTTCTTCCATCATTTATCGAAAAAATGACGAAAATTTAGGCAAAATAAAGGAAAAATATTAAATTTTGGTGATATTATAAATTTTTGTTGCATTATTTCGATCATATATCGATAAAATGAAAGCATTTATCGCAAATTAGCGGAAAAAAATTGAAATTTCTATAAAAGTATCCGTTTTCGTTATTTTTTTCGATTATATCTCGATAAAATGACGAAATTTAAGACAAAATTAAAGGTTAAAATCCAATATTTCAAAATTATTTTCAATTTTCGTTGATTTTTTCAATCATATTTCGCTAACCTTACGAAAATAAGAAAAAAAAGAAATAAAGATGAAATATGAACATTATTCGTTTTTGATGCTTTTTTCGATCATATCTCGATAAAATGACGAAAATTAAGGAAAAATAGTGGAAGAAAAATTGAAATTTCTCTAAAATTATCCGTTTTCCTTGCAATTGTCGGTCATATATACAAAAATTACTAAAATTAACGAAAAAGGAGGGGAAAAAACTGAAATTTCGGTGAAATAGACCGTTTTCGTTTTTTTTTCAATCATATTTCGAAAATCTGACGAAAATTTAGGCAAACTAAAGGACACAATTTTAAATTTCGGTGAAATTAACCATTTTCGTTACATTATAACCATTATATCTCGATAAAATGACGACATTGAAAGCTAAATAGAGGAAATAAATAGAAATTCCGCTAAAATAATCCGTTTTCGTTGCGTTTTTCGACCATATATTGATAAATTGACGGCCTTTAACGCAAACATGCGGGAAAAAAATAGAATTTCGCTAAAATTTTCCGTTTTCGTTGCTTTTTTCAATCATATCTTAAAAAATGACCTACATTAACGAAAAATGAGGAGAAAAAATTGAAATTTCAATAAAATTATCCGGTTTCGTTATTTTTTCGATCATATCTCGATAAAATGACGAAAATTAAGACAAAATTGAGGCAAAAATTTGTAATTTTGCAACCATTTTCCAATTTCTTTGATTTCTTCAATCATATCTCGATTAAATGACGAAAATTATTGTAAAATAGAGGAAAAAAAATTGAAATTTGGTAAATAATCCGTTTTGATTGCTTTTTTCGATCATATTTCGATCAAATGAAAAAAAATGACGGCAAAATAGAGGAATTAAATAGAAATTTCGGTGAAATTATCCGTTTTTGATGCCTTTTTTGATCATATCTCGATAAAATGAGGAAAATTAATGGAAATAGAAGTAAAAAATTAAATTTTCGCTGAAGTTATTCGTTTTCGTTGCTTTTTTCGATCATAACTCAATTAAAGTAAGAAAAATAAGGCTGACTAGAGGAACCATATCGAAATTACGCAAAAATTATCCGTTTCCGTTGCTTTGTCAATCATATTAAGCTAAAATGACGAAAATAAGAAAAAAAAGATTGAAATTTGGTAAGGATTATTCGTTTTTGTTGCTTTTTTCGATCATATCTTGATAAAATGTCGAAAATTAAGACAAAATTAAGGTTAAAATTTGAAATTTTGCACCCATTTTCCTTTTTCGTTGTATTTTTTAGTCATATCTCGATTATATGACGAAAATTATAGCAAAATACAGGAAAAAAATGAAATTTCGGAGAAATAATCCGTTTTGATTGCTTTTTTCGCTCATATTTCGATCAAATGACGAAAATTAAGGCAAAATAGAGGAATAAAATAAAAATTTCGTTGAAATTATCCGTTTTCGTTATTTTTTCGCTCATATATCGATAAAATGACGAAATTTAAGACAAAATTAAAGGTTAAAATTCGATATTTCGCAAACATTTTCCGTTTTTGTTCAATTTTTCAATCGTATCACAATAAAATGACGTAAATCATGGAATATAGATGAGAAAAAATTAAGATTTTGGTGAAATTATCCGTTTTCGTTGCATTTTATTATTATATCTCGATAAAATGACGAACATTAATGCAAAATAGTGGAAGAAAAATTGAAATTTCTCTAATATTATCCGTTTTCGATGCAATTTTTGATCATATCTCAAAAAATAGCGAAAATTAACGAAAAAAAGAGGAGAAAAAATAGAAATATCCGTGAAATTATACGTTTTCGATGCTTTTTTCGATCATATATATAAAAAATGACGAAAATTTTGGCAAAATAAAGGGAAAAAATTGAAATATTGGTGCTATTATCCATTTTCGTTGAATTTTACCGATCATATCTCGATAAAATGACGACATTTAAAGCAAAATTTTGGAAAAAAATGGAAATTTCCCTAAACATTTTCCGTTTTCGTAGCTTTATTCATTCATATCTTAGTAAAATGGCAGAGATTAAAGCAAAACTGAACAAACAGATTGAAATTTCGCTAAATTTATCCGTTTTCGTTGCTTGATTCGATCATATCTTGAAAAAATGACGAAAATTAAGATGATATTGAGGAAAAAAATTAATTTTTCGCTAATATCTTCCGTTTTCGTGGCTTTTTTCGATCAAATATCGAAAAAATAGAGGAAAATTTAGGCAAAATAAAGGTAATATATTGAAATTTCAGTGAAATTATTCATTTTCGTTGCTTTTTTCGATCATATCTCGTAATAATTACTAAAATTTAGGCAAAATAAAGGAAAAAAATTGAAATTCAGTGCTATTATACATTTTTGCTGAAGTTTGCCGATCATATCTCGATAAAATGGCGATCATTAAGGCAAAATAGAGGAAAAAAAACTGAAATTTCGCTAAAATTTCCCGCTTTCGTTGCAATTTTATCATATCTCAAAAAAATTGCGAAAAGTAACGAAAAAAGAGGAGAAAAAATAGAAATTTCGGTGAAATTATCCGTTTTCGATGCTTTTTTCGATCACGTATCGAAAAAATAACGAAAATTTAGGCAAAATAAAGGAAAAAAATTGAAATTCAGTGCTATTATCCATTTTCGCTGAAGTTTTCCGATCATATCTCGATAAAATGACGACATTTAAAGCAAAATTGAGGGAAAAAAATAGAAATTTCGCTTAAATTTCCCGTTTTCGTTCTTTTTTCGAACATTTATCGTAAAAGTGACGAAAATTTGGGCAAGATAAAGGAGCAATTTGAAATTTCGGTGATATTATACATTTTCGTTGCATTTTTTCGATCATACATCGATAAAATGTCGGCATTAAACGCAAATTTGCGGAAAAAAATTGAAATTCGCTAAAATTTTACGTTTTCGTTAATATTTTCGATCATATATCGATAAAATGATGCAAATTAAGACAAAACTGTGGATAAAAATTGTACATAGGCTTAAATTTTCCGTTTTCGTTGATTTACTCAATTATTTCCAGGTAAAATGATGAAAATAAACAACAAATTGAGGAAAAAATTGAAATTTCTATAAAATTTGCCGTTTTCGTTATTTTTCTATCATATCTCGATTAAAAGACGAAAATTATAGCAAAATTGAGGAAAAAAATGGAATTTCGGTGAAATAATCCGTTTTGATTGTTTTCTCGATTATATTTCGATAAAACGACGAAAATTAAGGTAAAAGAGAAGTAAAAAATTGAATTTTCACTGAAATTATTCGTTTTCGTCCATTTATTCGGTCGAATCTCAATTAAATGAAGAAAAATAATGCAGACTATAGGAAACCTATTGAAAATACGCTAAAATTATCCGTTTCCGTTGCTTTTTTCGATCATATCTCGAAAAAATGACGAAAGTGTAGGCAAATTAGTGAGAGAAAAATTAAAATTTCCCTAAAATTATCCGTTTTCGTTACAATTTTTGATCTAATCTCAAAAAAATTCCGAGAATTAAAGAAAAAAGAGGAGAAAAAATAGTAATTTCAGTTAAATTATCCGTTTTCGTTGCTTGTTTCGATCATATATCGAAAAAATGACGAAACTTTAGGCAAAATAAAGGAAAAAAATGGAAATTTCGGTAATATTATCCATTTTCGTTTCATTTTTCCGAACATATCTCGATAAAATGACGACATTTAACGCAAAATTGAGGAAAAAAAATTGAAATTTTGCTAAAATTTTCCGTTTATGTTGAATTTTTCGATCATAGCTCAATAAAATGACGTAAATTATGGATTATAGAGGAGAAAAAATTGAAATTACGCTAAAATTATCCATTTCCGTTGCTTTTTTCGATCATATCTCGATAACATGACGAACGTTTAGGCATAATAGTAAGAGAAAAATTGAAATTTCTCTAAAATTATGCGTTTTCGTTGCAATTTTCGATCATATCTCAAAAGAATGACTAAAATTAACGAAAAATGAGGAGAAAAAATTAAATTTCGGTGAAATTAACCGTTTTTGTTGCTTTTTTCGATCTTATCTTGATAAAATGACGAAGAATAATGCAAAATAGAAGTGAAAAATTGAATTTTCGCTGAAATTATTCGTTTTCGTTGCTTTTTTCGATCATAACTCAATTAAATGAAGAAAAGTAATGTAGACAAGTGGAAACATATTGAAATTACGCTAAATATATCTGCTTCGATTGCTTTGTCAATCATATTTCGCTTAAACGACGAAAATAAGAAAAAATAGAAAAAAGATGGAAATTTGGCAAACATTATTCGTTTTTGTTGCTTTTTTCGATCATATCTCGATAAAATGACGAAAATCATAGCAAAGTAGAGGAAACATATTGAAATTTCGGTGAAATTATCGTTTTCGTTGCTTTTTTTATCATATCTCAATAAATGGACGAAAATTAATGCATATAGAAGTAAAAAATTAAATTTTCACTGAAATTATTCGTTCTTCATTCTTTTTTTTGATCTTACCTCAATAAAATGACGAAAATTAAGGACTAGAGGAAACAGATTGAAATTATGCTAAAATATCCGTTTCCGTTGCTTTTTTCAATCATATCTCGCTAAAATGACGAAGGTAAGGAAAAATAGAAAAAAAAGATTGAAATTTAGCAAGAATTATCCGTTTTTGTTGCTTTTTTCGATCATATCTCAAAAAAGATAACAAAAAATAAAGATAAATGAGCAGAAAAAAATGAAATTTCTCTAAAATTATCCGTTTTGTTGAAATTTTTTATCATATTTTTAAAAAATAGCGAAATTAACGAAATAATAGGAGAAAAATAGATTTTTCGCGTAAATTTTCCGTTTTCGTTGATTAATTCAATCATATATCGGTAAAATTACGAAAATAAACAACAAATGGAGGAAAAAATTGAAATTTCCATAAAATTAGCCGTTTTCGTTATTTTTTCGATCATATCTCGATAATATGGCTAAAATTATGACAAAATAGAGGTTAAAATTTGAAATATTGCACCCATTTTCCGTTTTCGTTGTATTTTTTAATCATATCTCGATTAAATGACGAAAATTATAGCAAAATAGAGGAATAAATGAAATTTCGGAAAAATAATCCGTTATGATTGCTTTTTTCGATCATATTTCGATAAAATGACGAAAATTAAGCCAAAATAGAGGAATAAAGTAAAAATTTCGGTGAAATTATCCGTTTTCGTTATTGTTTCGATCAGATATCGATAAAATGACGAAAATTATTTCAAAATTGAGGAAAAAAATTGAAATTTCGGTGAAATAATATGTTTTGATTGCTTTTTTCGATCATATTTCGATAAAATGAAAAAAAATGACGGCAAAATAAAGGAATAAAATAGAAATTTCGGTGAAATTATCCGTTTTCGATGCCTTTTTTGATCATATCTCAATAAAATGACGTAAATTATGGAATATAGAGGAGAAAAAATTAAAATTTTGTTGAAATTATCCGTTTCCGTTGCTTTTTCGATCTTATCCCGATATAATGAGGCAGGTTAAGGAAAAATAGTGCAAGAATAATTGAAATTTCTCTAATATTATCCGTTTTAGTTGCAATTTTCGATCACATATAAAAAAAAACGAAAATTAACGAGAAATGAGGAAAAAAAGTTGAAATTTCGGTGAAATTATCCGTTTTCATTGCTTTTTTCGACCATCCATCGAAAAAATGACGAAAATTAAGGCAAAATAAAGGAAAAAATTGACATTTCGGTGACATTATCAATTTTCGTTGCATTATTTCGATCACATATTGAAAAAAATGACGAAAATGAAGACAAAACTGTGGAAAAAATTGTAATTTCGCTTAATTTATCCGTTTTCGTTGATTTTCTCAATCAGATCTCGATAAAATGATGAGAATAAAACAACAAATGGAGGAAAACCATTGAAATTTCGGTGAAATAATCCGTTTTGATTGCTTTTTTAGCTCATATTTCGATTTAAGGAAAAATTAAGGCAAAATAGGAGATAAAATAGAAATTTCGGTGAAACTATTCGTTTTCGCTGCTTTTTTTTATCATATCTCGAGAAAATGACGAAAATTAAGGCAAAATAGCAGTAAAGAATTGAATTTTCGCTGAAATTTTTGTTCTCGTTCCTTTTTTCGATCACATTTCGAAAATATGACGAAAATTTATGCAAAATAAAGTAGACTAATTTAAATTTCGGTGAAATAAACCATTTTCGTTGCATTTTTTCGATTATATCTCGATAAAATGAGGACATTTTATGCAAAATAGATGAAAAAAAATTAAATTTCCTAAAATAATCCGTTTTCGTTGGTTTTTTCGATCATATCTCAATAAAATGACCAAAATTAAGGAAAACAGAGGAGACAAAATCAAACTGAATCTAACGAATCTACTGAAATTAAATTCTCAATAATATCTCAATAAAATTACATAAATTAAGGAATTTAGAGGAGGAAAAATTAAAATTAAAATTAACCGTCTTCGTATCTTTTTTCGATCATATTTAGATAAAATTACGATCATTAAGGCAAAATAGAGCATAAAAAATTGAAATTTCGGTGAAATCAACCGCTTTCGTTGCAATTTTATCATATCTCAAAAAAATAGCGAAAATTAACGAAAAAATAGAAATTTCGGTGAAATTATCCATTTTCGATGCTTTTTTCGAACATGTATCGAAAAAATGACGAACATTTACGCAAAATAAAGGAGAAAATTGAAATTCAGTGCTATTATCCATTTTCGCTGAAGTTTTCCGATCATATCTCAATAAAATGACGTAAATTATGGAATATAGAGGAGAAAAAATTAAACTTTTGGTAAAGTTATCCGTTTCCGTTGCTTTTTCGATCATATCTCGATAAAATGAGGAAAATTAAGGGAAAATAGAGGAAGAAAATTAGATATTTCTCTAATATTATCCGTTTTCGTTGCAATTTTCGACCATGTCTCAAAAACAAAAACAAAAATTAGCAAGAAAAGAGGAGACTAAATTGTAATTTCGGAGAAATTATCAGTTTTCGTTGCATTTTTCGACCATATATCGAAAACATGACGAAAATTTTTGCAAAATAAAGGAAAAATTTGAAATTTCGTTGATATTATCCATTTTCGTTGCATAATTTCGATCATATACCGATAAAATGACGGCCTTTAACGCAAACGTGCGGAAAAAATAGAATTTCGCTAAAATTTTCCGTTTTCGTTGATATTTTCGATCATATCTCGATAAAATTACGATCATTAAGGCGAAATAGAGCATAAAAAATTGAAATTTCGGTGAAATTAACCGCTTTCTTTGCAATTTTATCATGTCTCAAAAAAATAGCGAAAATTAACGAAAAAATAGAAATTTCGGTGAAATTATCCATTTTCGTTGAATTTTTCCAATTATATCTCGATAAAATGACGACATATAAAGGAAAATTGAGGAACAAAAATTGAAATTTCGCTACAATTTCCCGTTTCCGTTGCTTTTTCGATCATATCTCAATAAAATGAGGAAAATTAAGGGAAAATAGAGGAAGAAAATTAGATATTTCTCTAATATTATCCGTTTTCGTTGCAATTTTCAATCATGTCTCAAAAACAAAAACAAAAATTAGCAAGAAAAGAGGAGACTAAATTGTAATTTCGGTGAAATTATCAGTTTTCGTTGCTTTTTTCGACCATATATCGAAAACATGACGAAAATTTTTGCAAAATAAAGGAAAAATTTGAAATTTCGTTGATATTATCCATTTTCGTTGCATAATTTCGATCATATATCGATAAAATGACGGCTTTTAACGCAAACGTGCGGAAAAAAATAGAATTTCGCTAAAATTTTCCGTTTTCGTTGATATTTTCGATCATATCTCGATAAAATTACGAAAATAAAGACAAAACTGTGGAAAAAAATTGTAATATAGAGGAGAAAAAATAATAATTTTGGTGAAATTATCCGTTTTCGTTGCTTTTTTCGATCATATCTCGATAAAATTACGATCATTAATGCAAAATAGAGGATAAAAAATGAAATTTCGGTGAAATTAACCGTTTTCGTTCCAATTTTATCATACCACAAAAATATAGCGAAAAATAACGAAAGACGAGGAGAAAAAATAGAAATTTCGGTGAAATTATCCGTTTTCAATGCTTTTTTCGATCATGTATCGAAAAAATTATGAAAATTTAGGCAAAATAAAGGAATGAAATTGAAATTCAATGCTATTATCCATTTTCGTTGAATTTTTCCGATCATATCTCGATAAAATGACGACATATAAAGCAAAATTGAGGAACAAAAATTGAAATTTCGCTACAATTTCCCGTTTTCGTTGAATTTTTCGATCATATCTCAATAAAATGAAGTAAATTATGGAATATAGAGGAGAAAAAATAATAACTTTGGTTAAATTATCCGTTACCGTTGCTTTTTCGATCATATCTCGATAAAATGAGGAAAATTAAGACAAATGGAGGAAGAAAATTTGAAATTTCTCTAATAATACCCGTTTTCGTGGCAATTTTCGATCATATCTCAAAAAACAAATTTGAAATTAACGAGAAAAGAGGAGAAAAAATTGAAATTTTAGTGAAATTATTCGTTTTCGTTGCTTTTTCCGACCATATATCGATAAATTGACGGCCTTTAACGCAAACTTGCGGAAAAAATAGAATTTCGCTAAAATTTTCCGTTTTCGTTGATATTTTCGATCATATCTCGATAAAATTACGAAAATTAAGACAAAACTGTGGAAAAAAATTGTAATTTCGCTTAGATTTACGGTTTTCGTTAATTTTTTCAATCATTTCTCGATAAAATAACAAAAAAAAACAACAAATGGAGGAATAAAATTAAAATTTCTATAAAATTATCCGTTTTCGTTATTTTTTACGATTATATCTCGATAAAATGACGAAATTAAAGACAAAATTTAAGGTTAAAATCCATTATTTCGCAAACATTTTCCGTTTTCGGAGATTATTTCAATCATATCTGCATAAAATGACGAAAATTATAGCAAAATGAAGATAAAATTGAAATTTCGGTGAAATAATCCGTTTTGATTGCTTTTTTCGATCATATTTCGATAAAATGACGAAAATTAAGGTAAAATAGAGGAAGAAAAATTGAAATTTCTCTAAAATTATCCGTTTTCGTTGCAATTTTTGATCATATCTCAAAAAAATTACTAAAATTAACGAAAAATGAGGGGAAAAAACTGAAATTTCGGTGAAATAGACCGTTTTCGTTTTTTTTTTCAATCATATTTCGAAAATCTGACGAAAATTTAGGCAAACTAAAGGACACAATTTTAAATTTCGGTGAAATTAACCATTTTCGTTACATTATAACCATTATATCTCGATAAAATGACGACATTGAAAGCTAAATAGAGGAAATAAATAGAAATTCCGCTAAAATAATCCGTTTTCGTTGCTTTTCACGACCATATATTGATAAATTGAGGGCCTTTAACGCAAACATGCGGGAAAAAAATAGAATTTCGCTAAAATTTTCCGTTTTCGTTGATATTTTCGATCATATCTCGATAAAATTACGAAAATTAAGACAAAACTGTGGAAGAAAACTGTAACTTCGCTTAGATTTTCGGTTTTCGTTAATTTTTTCAATCATTTCTCGATAAAATAACAAAAAAAAACAACAAATGGAGGAATAAAATTAAAATTTCTATAAAATTATCCGTTTTCGTTATTTTTTACGATTATATCTCGATAAAATGACGAAATTAAAGACAAAATTTGAGGTTAAAATCCAATATTTCGCCAACATTTTCCGTTTTCGGAGATTATTTCAATCATATCTGCATAAAATGACGAAAATTATAGCAAAATAGAGGATAAAATTGAAGTTTCGGTGAAATAATCCGTTTTGATTGCTTTTTTCGATCATATTTCGATAAAATGAAAAAAATGACGGCCAAATAGAGGAATAAAATAGAAATTTCGGTGAAATTATCCGTTTTTGATCATATCTCGATAAAATGACAAAAATTAACGAAAAATGAGGGGGAAAAACTGAAATTTCTGTGAAATAGACCGTTTTCGTTTCTTTTTTCGATCATATTTCGAAAATCTGACGAAAATTTAGGCAAACTAAAGGACACAATTTTAAATTTCGGTGAAATTAACCATTTTCGTTACATTATAACGATTATATCTCGATAAAATGACGACATTGAAAGCTAAATAGAGGAAATAAATAGAAATTCCGCTAAAATAATCCGTTTTCGTTGCTTTTTTCAATCATATCTTAAAAAAATGACCTACATTAACGAAAAATGAGGAGAAAAAATTGAAATTTCAATAAAATTATCCGGTTTTGTTTTTTTTTCGATCATATCTCGATAAAATAACGAAAATTAAGACAAAATTGAGGCAAAAATTTGTAATTTTGCAAGCATTTTCCAATTTCGTTGATTTTTTCAATCATATCTCGATTAAATGACGAAAATTATAGTAAAATAGAGGAAAAAAAATTGAAATTTGGTAAATAATCCGTTTTGATTGCTTTTTTCGATCATATTTCGATAAAATGAAAAAAATGACGGCAAAATAGAGGAATTAAATAGAAATTTCGGAAAAAATTGAAATTTTGGTGCTATTATCCATTTTCGTTGAATTTTACCGATCATATCTCGATAAAATGACGACATTTAAAGCAAAATTTTGGAAAAAAATGGAAATTTCCCTAAACATTTTCCGTTTTCGTAGCTTTATTCATTCATATCTTAGAAAAATGGCAGAGATTAAAGCAAAACTGAACAAACAGATTGAAATTTCGCTAAATATATCCGTTTTCGTTGCTTGATTCGATCATATCTTGATAAAATGACGAAAATTAAGATGATATTGAGGAAAAAAATTGTTTTTTCGCTAATATCTTCCGTTTTCGTGGCTTTTTTCGATCATACCTCGAATAAATTACGAAAATTAAGGAAAATAGAGGTGAAAAAATTGACATTTTTTTTAATCATCCGTTTTCGTTGCTTTTTTCGATCAAATATCGAAAAAATAGAGGAAAATTTAGGCAAAATAAAGGTAATATATTGAAATTTCAGTGAAATTATTCATTTTCGTTGCTTTTTTCGATCATATCTCGTAATAATTACTAAAATTTAGGCAAAATAAAGGAAAAAAATTGAAATTCAGTGCTATTATACATTTTTGCTGAAGTTTGCCGATCATATCTCGATAAAATGGCGATCATTAAGGCAAAATAGAGGAAAACAAACTGAAATTTCGCTAAAATTTCCCGCTTTCGTTGCAATTTTATCATATCTCAAAAAAATTGCGAAAAGTAACGAAAAAAGAGGAGAAAAAATAGAAATTTCGGTGAAATTATCCGTTTTCGATGCTTTTTTCGATCACGTATCGAAAAAATAACGAAAATTTAGGCAAAATAAAGGAAAAAAATTGAAATTCAGTGCTATTATCCATTTTCGCTGAAGTTTTCCGATCATATCTCGATAAAATGACGACATTTAAAGCAAAATTGAGGGAAAAAAATTGAAATTTCGCTAAAATTTCCCGTTTTCGTTGAATTTTTCGATCATATCTCAATAAAATGACGTAGATTATGGAATATAGAGAAGAAAATATAAAAATTTTGGTGAATTTATCCGTTTCCGTTGCTTTTTCGATCGTATCTAGGTAATATGAGGAAAATTAAGGCAAAATAGAGGAAGAAAATTTGAAGTTTCTCTAATATTACCCGTTTTCGTTTCAATTTTCGATCATATCTCAAAAAACAAAAACGAAAATTAACGAGAAAAAGAGGAGAAAAAATTGAAATTTTGCTGAAATTATCCGTTTTCGTTGCTTTTCTTGACCATATATCGAAAAAATGGCGAAAATTTAGGCAAAATAAAAGAAAAATTTGAAATTACGGTGATATTTTCCATTTTCGTTGCATTATTTCGATCATATATCGATAAAATGATGGAAATTTAGACAAAACTGTGGAAAAAAATTGTAATTTCGCTTATATTTTCCGTTTTCGTTGATATTTTCGATCATATCTCGATAAAATTACGAAAATTAAGACAAAACTGTGGAAAAAAATTGTAATTTCGTTTAGATTTTCCGTTTTCGTTAATTTTTTCAATCATATCTCGATAAAATAACAAAAATAAACAACAGATAGAGGAAAAAAATTGAAATTTCTATAAAATTATCCGTTTTCGTTATTTTTTAATCTTATATCTAGATAAAATGACGAAATTTAAAAAAAAATTAAAGGTTAAAATCCAATATTTCGGAAACATTAACCCTTTTCGGTGATTTTTTTAATCATATCTCGATAAAATTACGAAAATTATATCAAAATAGTAGAAAAAATTAAAATTTTGGTAAATAATCCTTTTTGATTGCTTTTTTCGATCATATTTCGATAAAATGACGAAAATTAAGACAAAATAGTGGAAGAAAAATTGAAATTTCTCTTAAATTATCCGTTTTCGTTGCAATTCTTGATCCTATCTCAAAAAAAAAAACTAAAATTAACGAAAAATGAGGAGAAAAAACTGAAATTTCGGTGAAATTAACCGTTTTCGTTTCTTTTTTCGATCATATTTCGAAAACCTGACGAAAATTTAGGCATACTAAAGGACACAATTTTAAATTTCGGTGAAATTTACCATTTTCGTTACATTATAACGATTATATCTCGATAAAATGACGACAATGAAAGCTAAATAGAGGAAAAAATAGAAATTCCGTTAAAATAATCCGTTTTCGTTGCTTTTTTCAATCACATCTTAAAAAAATGACCTACATTAACGAAAAATGAGGAGAAAAAATTGAAATTTCAATACAATTATCCGGTATCGTTATTTTTTCGATCATATCTCGATAAAATGACGAAAATTAAGACAAAATTGAGGCAAAAATTTGAAATTTTGCAAGCATTTTCCAATTTCGTTGATTTTTTCAATCATATCTCGATTAAATGACGAAAATAAGAAAAAAAAGATTGAAATTTGGCTAGGATTATTCGTTTTTGTTGCTTTTTTCGATCATATCTTGATAAAATGTCGAAAATTAAGACAAAATTAAGGTTAAAATTTGAAATTTTGCACCCATTTTCCGTTTTCGTTGTATTTTTTAGTCATATCTCGATTATATGACGAAAATTATAGCATAATACAGGAAAAAAATGAAATTTCGGAGATATAATCCGTTTTCGTTGATTTTTTCAATCATATCTCGATTAAATGACGAAAATTATATCAAAATTGAGCAAAAAAAATTTTGGTGAAATACTCTGTTTTGAGATCTTTTCTTCGATCATCTTTTGATAAAATGAAAAAATGACGGCAAAATAGAGGAATAAAATAGAAATTTCGGTGAAATTATCCGTTTTCGATGCCATTTTTGATCAAATTTCGATAAAACGACGAAAATTAAAGACTAGAGGAAACAGATTGAAATTACGCAAAAATTATCCGTCTTTTTGGATTTTTTCGAACATAGCTCAAAAAATATCTAAAATTAAAGATAAAAGAGCAGAAAAATTGTTTTGCTCCTTATCATTTGATTTGCTCATTTGCTCATTTGCTGTATCAAAATAGAAGAAAAAATTGAAATTTCGGTGTAATAATCTGTTTTGATTGCTTTCTTCGATCATGTTTCGATAAAATGACGAAAATTAAGGCAAAATAGAGGAAGAAAAATTGAAGTTTCTCTAAAATTATCCGTTTTCGTTGCAATTTTTGATCATATCTCAAAAAATTACTAAAATTAACGAAAAATGAGGAGAGAAAACAGAAATTTCGGTGAAATTAACCGTTTTCGTTTCTTTTTTCGATCATATTTCGAAAACATGACGAAAATTTAGGCAAACTAAAGGACACAATTTTAAATTTCGGTGAAATTAACCATTTTCGTTGCATTATAACGATTATATCTCAATTAAATGAAGAAAATTAAGGCAAAATATAGGAAGGAAAATTGAAATTTCTCAAAAATTATCGGTTTTCGTTGCCATTTTTGATTATATCTCTAAAAAACAGCGAAAAATAACAAAAAAAGAGTAGAAAAATAGTATTTCGGTGAAATTATCCGTTATTGTTGCTTTTTTCGATCATATATCGAAAAAATGTCGAACATTTAGGCAAAATAAAGGAAAAAATTGAAATTTCGGTGCTATTATCCATTTTCGTCATATTTTCGATCATATCTCGATAATATGACGACATTCAAAGCAAAATTGAGGGAAAAAATAGAAATATCGCTAAAATTTCCCGTTTTCGTTGAATTTTTCAATCGTTTCAAAATAAAATGACGTAAATTATGGAATATAGAGAAGAAAAAATGAAAATTTTGGTGAAATTATCCGTTTTCATTCCAATTTTTGATTATATCTCGATAAAATGACGAACATTAACGCAAAATAGTGGATGAAAAATTGAAATTTCTCTAATATGATCCGTTTTCGTTGCAATTTTTGATTATATCTCAAAAAATAGCGAAAATTAACGAAAAAAAGAGGAGAAAAAATTGAAATTTCCGTGAAATTATACGTTTTCGTTGCTTTTTTCGATCATCTCTATTATATATAGACGCTTCTCCGGATATCTATTATATTTAGATGCTTCTCCGGATTCATTCATATATCATATATATAATAGATATTCATATATATATATATATATATATATATATATATATATATATCTATTATATATAGATGCTTCTCCGGATTCATTCATATATCATATATATATATATTCATATATATTTTACTATATATAAAGCTGCAAATCCGACTCATTCATACAAAATCCTGGGCATTTCTAACAGAGCTAGAAGGCTGAAATTTTCAAGAGTGATTCATAACTGTCAGTCGAGTTGGGAAAAAATCGAAAATTCCCAGATTATGACCTAGAATTGAGCACAGAGACGATTATATTTTTCAATGTATTTAAACGGGAATAACGAAAAATGGCCATGCAGAGCAAATTTCTTTCGTTTATTAAAATGTGAGAAAGTAATCGTAAAGCAGTTGGACTTGGTCTATATTACGTCTAAAAGATCAAAGTTTACTTTTCTTGCGACCGATTTTAACATTCTGGCACGAAATTTGCAAAATTTTAGTTTGAACGCCAATTTATTGCGTTATTTTCTCCTCCTTTCGAAAATTAAATATATGGCAACAACCATTGTTTGAATCGAAAACAAGTTTGTTTACGATCCTATTTTCATACGCCATGATAAAGGTTTGTTGCATTTTTAATTATTTTAAATGTTTCTTTTGGTATATCTTATTACTGAATGCTGAAAATTGTAAATTTCGTCAAAATAGACAGTGAATATCTGCACAGTCAATGAATTATTCGTGAATACATACTGTGATAACATAAGTTTATGTAGAGGATACGAGAACATTTATCGACGAAGATAATCGGAAAAGTCATGTAAGTAGTGAGATTATTTGAGAATGAAGTACATAGATGTTAATATAAATTAATAAATAGGGATATTAATGTAAATTAAAAGGTTTAACGACTATATTTAGAAATAGCACAACTACAAGCATTACGAATCATTAGTTTCACGAACACTATAGTTTAGTAATATTTTATTTCATAGCTCACTTAACCAAATACATTTATCATATACTGAACTCAGACGAAAACATCTACTCAGGAATTACATGGTATCATTGAACGATGTTACGATATCGTTGTTCTACGTATATGGTGGATTGCTTTTCGTGGGTGAGTTTCTGTGCGTTTTATTATATGCGTATTATATTTCTTCTTATCTCTTTTAATTACATATAATTATTGTATCATCCTCTCCAGAGAGAATTTTAAATTAAGTTCTTTTTCTACGTTTTTTTAATTAATACGTACTACACAATTAGTACGTAGTATATTACGTAATTCAACTTTCATCCAAATGAAAAACAGAAATCTTCACATAAAATACACTGATTTCCTTCAACGACCTTCTGATTACGTTGTTCTCCGCTGGATAATTCTTGGTTAGTAAAAACAATTTTCGCATGTATCATTGTATGAATATTATTTCCCCATCTTCTCCAAACGGGCTTTAGAATAAAGTTCTTTAAAACTATTTACATAATTACGTTGCCTATTGTCTATTTGTTTATTTAATTAGAAACGTAGCTCATTGTTGTGGTAGACACCATTTAATGAACATAGGATTCAATTGCAGTATGTCTTGCACTGAACCGAATACTACACAGGTAATCGTCTATTTATTTTCCGAATTTTTATCTCATTCAGATTTTTATTCAAACTTAATATTCTTAAGCTTTAATTTACTTTTACGAATGAACATTAAAACGTCGTCGTCGCCGCTGCTACATTCATCGCGGTGGGATCCCGAAAGAGATACCACGGAATCAGCCGATCGCCGCGGATACCTTCGACCTTATATATTCATTGAGGACTAAAAATCCAAAACTAAGTAAGGTAGGAATTGATTTGAGATGCGAAGTGTTTTCACATTGCCAGCTGTATGTCGCACTAGGAAGAGTACGTTCCTCAGAAAATATCAGGGTGTTAGTTTCACCGGAAAGGATATTTGATAATATTCCGCACGTCGTCAATATTGTCCTCATCATCATATGGTGATCTACCCGGAAGCAGGCGCCGCGGCTATATGATTCAATTGGAGTATGTCTTGCACTAAACGTAGTACGTACCACAGGTAACCAATCGTCCATCGATTTCTCGCATTTTTATTTTATGCAGATTTTTATTCTAACTTTACTTTGGCGTATTCCCTTAATTTAACTATACGAATGTGTATTCATGAAGAACTCAACTCCAAAACTCCCGTATCAAATGAACGTGAAAGGCCTTCGAAGCACTTATTCTATTATTATATTAATGAATATCGATCTTAGATTTAAAACTATGTATGCTAAAGAGAATGACATAATTAAAAAGAAACGTAAATGTAACATATAGACCGATAACTCAGGGTAGTATCCCATGATAATTTTCTTTGCTTGCATTATGCAAGCACCCATTTACTAGTTACTATATATAAAGCTGCAAATCCTACTGATTGACACAAAATCCTGAGCATTTTTAATCGAGCTGGAAGAATGAAATTTTCAGAAGAGATCCATAATTGACAGTCGAGTCAGGAAAAAATCGAAAATTTCCAGATTTTGACCTAGGTTTGAGCCCAGAGACTTATATATTTTTCAATGTATTTAAACGGGAAAAACGAAAAATGGCCATGTAGAGCAAATTTCTTTCGTTCATTAAAATGTGAAAAAGTAATCGAAAAGCAGTGGGACTTGGTCTATATTACGTCGAAAAGATCAAAGTTTTCTTTTCTTGCGACCGATTTTAACATTCCGACACGAAATTTGCAAAATTTTAATTTGAACGCAAATTTATTGCGTTATTTTCTGCTCATTTCGAAGATTAAATCTATGACAACGACCATTGTTTAAATTGAAAACAAATTAGTTTACAATACTAATTTCATACGCCATGATAAAGGTTTGATGTAATTTTAATTAATTTAAATGTTTCTTTTGATATATGTTTTAACTGAATGCTGAAAAATGTAAATTTCGTCAAAATAGACAGTGAATATCTACACGCTCAATGAATCATTCGGGAATACATACGAGAACAATTATCAACGAAGATAATCGGAAAAGTCATGTAAGTAGTAAGATTATTTGAGAATGAAGTACATAGATGTTAATATAAATTAATTAATAGGGATATTAATGTAAATTAAAAGGTTTAACGACAATCTTTAGAAATAACATAACTACAAGCATTACGAATCATCAGTTTCACGAACACTATAGTTTAGTAATATTTTATTTCATAGCTCACTTAACCAAATACATTTATCGTATACTGAACTCAGACTAAAACATCTCATGTAAGCTTCACTTTCATACTCCATACATTGTGATATATTGCCACCGAGAAACACATACCGGCAACCAAACCCATTGCTGCCCGCCTTTCTTGAAGGACCATGTTATCATTGAATAACAAGAAATTGTAACTTTCATCTAATTGAACAACAAATATCTACTCAGGAATTACATTGTATCATTGAACGATATTACGATATCGTTGTTGTACGTATATGGGGTATTGCTTTTCGTGTGTGAGTTTCTGTGCTTTTTGTTATATGCCTATTATATTTCTTCTTTTCTATTTTAATTACATATAATTATTGTATCATCCTCTCCAAAGAGAATTTAAAATTAAGTTCTTTTTCTACGTTTTTTGAATTAATACGTTGTACACAATTAGTACGTAGTATATTACGTAATTCAACTTTCATCAAAATGAAAAACCAAAATCTACACATAAAATAAACTGATTTCCTTGAACGACCTTCTGATTACGTTGTTCTACGCTGGATAATTCTTGGTTAGTATAAACAATCTTTGCATGTATTATTGTATGAATGTTATTTTCTCATCTTCTCCGAGCGGGCTTTAGAATAAAGATCTTTTTCTACGTTCCTTAAAACTATTTAAATAATTACGTTGCCTATTGTCTGTTTGTTTATTTAATTAGAAACGGAGTTCATTGTCGTGGTAGACGCCATTTAATGAATATAGGATTATTTTGTAGTATGTCTTGCACTGAACCGAATACTACACAGGTAATCGTCTATTTATTTTCCGCATTTTTATTTTATGTAGATTTTTATTTTAACTTTACTGTGCTTGGCGTATTTCCTTAATATAATTTTACGATTGCATATTCATTAAAGACTCCCGTATCACATAAACGTGAAAGGCTTTCGAAATAATTATTTTACTATCATATTATTTGGTAAATCTCGATCTGACTCATTTGAAAAATATGTATACAATAGACAGTGGTATAATTAAAAACATTTTCTTTCTATATATGTTATAGCTGAATGTTGAAAAATGTAACTTTCATCAAAACGGACAGCGAATATCTGCACGGTCAATGAATTATTCGGGAATATATACTGTGATAATATAAGTTTATGTAGAGGATACGAGACCATATACCAACGAAGATAATCGGAAAAGTCATGTAAACAGTGAGATTATTCGTGGATGAAGTTGAAAATTCTACACTGAATCTAATTAGGGGGAATAGGTAAGGAATTTAGATTAAAAATTCTCATTAGTATAATATATATAATAAGGCGAAGTAAGTATTATACCGGATCAAGTCTACCAGTACCTGAGTAAAAGTAAGTACAACTGAAAATTACATAATCCAAAAATATTAATTTATGAATATTAATGTAAATTAATAGTTTTAACGACAATCTTTAGGAGTATAATAACTACAAATAATACGAATCATTAGCAACACGACCTCTACAGTTTAGTAATAGTATTTTACTCCATTCTTACTTAACACAATGCATTTATCATATACTGAATTATGACTAAAACGTTCCTTTGCCATGGCATTTTCCGATTCCTACTTTATGGCGTTGTATGTGTTTCGTCTTTTCTATTTTAATTGCATATAATTATTCTGTCAGCCTCTCCAAGCAGAATTTTAAATTAAGTTATTTTTCTACGTTTTCTTAAACTAATACATAGTACACAATTAATACATTGTGCCTTACGTCATTAACTTCATCAAATTCATTCTTTTTTGGCGTATTTCCTTGATTTAATTTTACGTTTGCGTATTCATTAAGCCGGGTGGCCACCGAATGCGAAGCTGCGCTGAGCTGAGTTGAGCTGGACAGAGTGACGCGGAGCGAATCGTAGCGAAGTTTTAGTCTCCGAGGGTCGGCAATTGGAAGAGGAGCTGAGCTGAGCGAAGCGATTCCTTTGTAAACTAACAAGATGGCGTAAGATTAGCCTTTAGTTGCCGACTGAGAATTTAATTCTCTGATTAGGGTTAAATCACAGAATTTCCGCAAGAGACGGATTCTGTCACAATATTATGCTGGCACACTTTAATTAAGATATTATTTACAGCCATTGGACACGAATTTATCTATTTCGCTAATAGCATATAATTTTCCTATCGTTTGTACCTCACTCGAATACACATTTCAATTTGTAATGACGGAACTGATAGTATAAATAGTTCTTACTTTAATATTAATACATAGATAAATAATTTTTAAAGAGCATCAAAAATATTAATCACTTTACTCACGTAAGCATGGCAACTCAATTTTTCTTTAATCTTCATCCATAGTCTTATTTTTGCTGGCGGGTAAATATCTCGCAGAGGAGCACAAGCCATTTTTTAAACATACTTCTAATTGTCATATTTTTATTCTTTTTATTGGTGCATAAATGAATATCCTACTGTTATTGGTTTTAATGCGATGGTTTTTTAAGCTGGTGTTCCTCTCCAAGACCTATTGACAATGTCACAGCATTAGTTTTCTATTTAAAAAAACTGACCTACGCTCAATGATTATATTTACGAGAAAATTATTCTCGGTTGCAGTGAACCTTTTCGACGACATTTTCTCAATGATTGCGTTCCGCTAAGACGAGTGAATATCTTAAATTGGGATTTAATTGAAGTGTAATCACATTGGAAGTCATTAAATTAGGTGTCCGATCACGATTATCATAGATGGACAAAGTGATTACTTTTTGTGAAATTGAATCGTTCATCAATTATTACATTAATGTTTCTGAAAGAAAGCTGTAATTAGGAATTAATCACACCTTACAAGCTTATAAATGTGAATCTTTCACACACTGATATCAATTCAAAAACTCCCAATGAAAGAAGCAAAGGCTCCCCCCTCCACCACTATAACATTGAGAGCTGTGGAGGGGGAAGCTGACTTCGCTTCATCACGAACCACGACCGTTCGGAAGATGTGCCTTGCGAAGCAGAGTGACGTCACAATTCTAAGCTCAACTCCGCTTCGTATCCAGTGGCCGCAGCTGAATTGAAAGGTATAGATTCTATTGTGAAAGCGTAGTCCGCTTGGCATAACTTCGCTCAACTTACCTTCGCTTGGCATTTGGTGGCCACCCAGCCCAGTGGACTCAACTCCAAACTCCCGTATCAATTAAACGTGAAAAGCTTTCGAAAGAATTATTATATTATTTGATGAATCTCGAACTCACATTTGAAAATTATGCATACGATAGACAGTGGTATACATAAAAAGAAACATAAATGTAACATATAAACCCATAATTCAGGGTAGTATCAATTAATAATTTTCTTTGCTTGCATTATGCAAGCACCCATTTACTAGTATATATATATATATAGAGAGGATACAAAGTCACAGGCTAAACCACTAGCGTCAATGGCTTGAAATTTTTACGACATATTGGCCATAACGTATAACCTCTAGAAAAATTGCGATTTTGAACCTCGATGTCATGGGTTCGATTCCAGAGGGCCTCAAAGTCCCGATTTTTCCCGTTTAAATGCATTGCTTTGATTTTCGGGAATTAAAAAAAAATACTTTCCGGATAG